>BPLR01001998.1:0-34075 GCA_021605095.1 Caerostris extrusa
TCTGTGGTGGAAAGAAACTTTTACTCCAACGATGAAATTAGTGCAAATAAGAATTCTGCAATTAATTATCGAAATAGCATTAAAATATTCATTATATTGTTCGAAAAATGAAGCTACGAATTCCTCTAATTGCAGTATTGCAACCCTAAAGAAATTGGCGAAAATTCAGGGTTGCAAAGATTGGCGCCTAACTCAATGGTAGATTTTAAACGATTGTTGCCACTACATTGGTTTGCCAAAGAAATTTTAAAAATATTTAGGGGTGGGCCACCCTTATCACTTAGGGGTTTAAAAAATAGATTACGACCGATTCGCAGACATACCAAATATGCACAAAAATTGTCATAAGAATCGGTCGAGCCGTTTCGGACGAGTTTGGCAACAAACACTGTGACACGAGAATTTTATATATTAGATATATATATATACATATATGTGTGTGTGTGCATATGCGCTGGTATTTATATGAATGTGTATGTGGGTGCATATATGTCCATGTACATATGCATGTATGAAAGTGCTTCTCATGTGTATATGTTATGAAAGCTCTTGCGTATGTGTATGTATATACATATGTATACTCCTGTTCATCTATATGCCTATGTATGTACATTTGCAGTATGGCAGGCGTTGTATATGTCAGTGCATCTCCATAAAATTTATATATGTGCATGTTTATGCATATGCATAAGCATATATATGCCTGTTCATGTGATGTGTGTGCATAAGCATATGTATACCTTTTCATGTGATGTGTATGCTTGTGCATAAGTGTATGTATGCCAGTTCATGTGATGTATATATATGTGCATACATGTATATTGTGCATCCATATGTTTGTGCATGTATGTGCAAGCATGTGTATTTACGAGCATGTGCATGAGTGTGAAGTATGTTTGTTTGTACATTTGTATAAATGTGTGCGTGTTTGTGGGTTTATGTAAATGTCCATGCTTGTGTATGTATGGGCATATTCATACATGTGTATGTGTGCGTGCATATATATTTGTATTAGTACGTTCTTATGTAGGTATATATATATGGGCATGCTCATGCACATGCATACACATACATACACACACGCGCGCATGCACATAAATGTCAATGCATGTATATGCACGTACATATATATATTGGATAGTACATGCATATACATATAAATATATACATATGTAGGCAAAACACATGCAAAGACACATACTGACACACATGCGTGCACATGCACATACGATCACAAGATCATGCGCATACGTACAGATGCACAAGCACTCACGCTTGCACACGTACGTAAATTCACATACGAATATATGCACACATATACCCATGCACGGGCTCATTAATATACATACACATTAACAAGCACGTGTACGTATAATTGCACATGAACACGTATTTATATGATCATGCACATGCAAATTTAAACGCATGCACACGCATGTACATGCAAAAATTTACACAAGATCATGCACATACACATATGTTAATATGTTCAGTCACATATATGCCACACTTAAGCATGTTAATATACATGCACACACATGCACAGGCGCGTAAATACAAATGCAACTGGAGTTACATGCACATGCTTTTGCATATGCATATGCGTACATATACGCATGCATACACATGTACATGTTTAAAAATATGCCTTACAGTATATGCGCATAGGCATATGCAAATGTGCACACACATACATTCACACACCCGAATCCAGATCACGCACTTACACATATACACAAACATATGAACACACATTCGTTCTCGTCAGGACGGAGGTGGAGATACACGCGCATAAAAATAGAAAGAAGCGTACATATGTACGCTACGTGCATACGTACATACTGAGCACAAAACATACATATCGACACACAATTATGCTCAGAGACTGGAAGGAAGGCACAATATATACTTAAAGAAGATTTCAATTAATTTAAAAAATCCTTCTGAAACGTTATTTTCCATTACACTCCTTTTGTTAAACATAAAATCTAATCTCATATAGCTTAAAATAATATATATATATATTGAAATATGTTCCGTTTTTTAAACCGAAATTGATTTCCTTTTCTTTTCAAACATTTGTTTCTGTCAACAAGATTAAAAATCAATTTACTGAAACCCAAACTTAAATGAAATAAATGTAAAGTGAATAAACTACATGGGGGCGTTTGTTCAAATTCTATAACTACAAATAATTGAATTTTTATATGTGAAAATAATCCGGCGATCCAAAAACATTCCTCCGGGCATTCGCTTAAACGACATGGTGGCACATCCATCAAAATATCATACATCACGGAAATGAACTAATACCTCCAATCTCCGATGCATCTTTTTTTCCCATCATTATTGCATACACTCTATCGTTCCTCTGGGCATCATAGATCATGGGAGGGTTTTTTCACGGCATCATTTGTCATTGTCGGTGTCTGGAAATTTGGAAGGACGTTTAATGTAATGCGCCTATCTGTTTATCGTTGGGGATAATGTTGGATTTGCATGTCAAAGTCTCTGCAAGGAAAGTTGTTTAATTAGTTTTTTATTGCTAGATCGAAAGGGTTTAAGTGATTTTAGTGATTAAAATTTATGGTATACTGAGTGAATTTTAAATAAACTATGAACTAAATTCACATGTATTAGTTTAAATTTCTTTAAAAATTAAACAACGATTTGTAGAATAAATCTCAAATAAATGAAATGCTGTCTTCTTAAAAGTAATTAATTAAAAACCTTTTGTTTATTGGCCTCTTTGATATTTTACTTTAGCGTATGCCCGACTCGTAGCTCAGTGGTAACAAGCGCCGCTGGTGAGCATGAGGGCGGAGGTTCTATCCGATGGCAGCTTTGAGGTAGACACTGTTTCAAAAAACGACGAGACTCGACGGCGTTTGTATTGTTGAGCATCTTGCCTCGTTGGTCAGACGGTGGGAGTTTTGTGGGTTTTCTCACATACGATTCGCTAATTATACGCTTCGTTTTTACGGAGTAGTTCCCCCTAAAGTCCACCACGATGGTACTTCCCTCCTTCTTCAGCGACACGGAACCAAGTCAGACTTCAACCTACGGGTGTTCCATCGTGCTCAGTTTTTAAACGTATACTTAAACATTAAAAAATATATACTTAAAACATTATAAACATATACTTAAAACATTATAAACATATACTTAAAACATTCTAAACATAGACTTTAAACATTATAAAAAATATACTTAATATTTGGTTGGGAATTCATGTTAAACTGTAGGTCCCAGTCTAATTACCCTAAAGTGTCAAAAAAAAAATATCAGTAGAGAGACAAACCCAACTAAATTTGGCACTCCGTGCCCCAGTTTTCCAGTTTGAATACCGGCAGTGCTATGGATGCCTGCATTGTGGTTTGTAATCGACTTTAAAAAGTAGATACCTGTCTAATAGGGCTGTAGATCGTAGGGCAGACAACCCTACCCAGTAAAAAGAAAAACATCTCCTGTTGCTAAATCTCTCGCTAGGGCAGACGGCCTTGGCCCACCAAGGAGCTATTGTGCCAATGAAGAATTAAGAACATTTCAGTTTAACTCGTATAGTTTTTGGTTAATGGGACTAACTTGGTTCAACGAGGAACAGGTTGAAATTAACAAAAAGGGAAAACTATTAACAAATTAACAAATATGTGCAAAATTTATTTAATGATAAAAATGGCTGCATAACTTTAAGGTACACGAACACCTTCGAAGGAATTTTGAAATTATTGAAATTTTTTATCTTCTCTCACATTTTTGGATTGAATGTATCTAAAAACTAATGATTTCACATAAAAATTTTTTATTATTATTTTTTTTTAATTTTTTATAAGGTAAAATAAGGGTAAAAATGGCCAAAAATTGATACTGTTACAAAACATGATAACTCAAAATCAAATCAATATTTTTAAATTTCTAAGTTTGTATTTGTTTGTACTAACATTTTACAGGAATAGACCTCTGGTAAAATAATATCTTTATTATTTATTATTTTGTACTAGTTTAAATGTGTTCAATACAAAATTTTTTTCCAAAAATTTGCATGTAATTTCAAGTTTAACAATTAAAATAAAAATTATTTATGTAGCTAGAATCATTTCCAAGGTCTATTCCCTGTAAACATTTATTAAAAACATATATACCAAGTTTTGTAGCATTTGATCAAAAATCATTTGTGTTATGGTGTTTCACATGAAAACAAAAGCATAAAAATTCATTCTGAGAAAAAGCTAAAAACAACATTTAATTTAGAGATATTACTTTTAAAAATGTTGTAAATATATTAAAATGCCATTGAATTATCAAGTTCATGTTCTTATTTATTAAAAAATATGGTTTTATTTCTCCTTAAAGCTCTAAAATTTGTCTGAGCTCTATTTTGAAGAAGTTAAAATTTGCTCGACAAAAATATTTTTACAAATTCCTCCTATTGGTAAAAACTTTTAATATGAAATGTCCTGGATTTAAAATATTTTGCCTTTTTACAAGTGTTTTGATTAAATATATTCAAAATCTTTGAATTTTACATAAAATTATCAACTTTAACTATTTTTATACAATTTATTCTTTAAAATATGAATAAAAATTGCAAAAATGTGATATTGTTGCAAAACTTGATAATCAAAAATAAATAAATGAATAAAACATGAATAGTTTTTCCTTTGTAAGTATTTTATTATGTTGGGAATATCATTATGTAGGTAATATGCTATTTTTCAAATTTATATCTTAATTATTTATACATTTTTGTATGCTTAAATTTTGTCGACACAAACTTTTTTTTTAAAATTTACAAAAATTCTTAGTTTAACAACTAAAATAAAAATAATTTATGAATTTAAGATAATTTCCATGTTCTATTCCTTTCATACATTTAAAGAAAACTTTTACATGAAGTTTCAAAGCATTTAGAACAGAAATAGTGGTATTATCATGTTTTGAATGAATACAAAATGTATAAAAATTCAAATAAGAAATAATTAAAACCTGCTTTTAAATGTAAATAAAAACAAATGTGCATACATAAAAATGTTATTGAGCTTTAAATTCTCCTTTATTAATATAAACACTTATTTATTTGTTTTGTTTTCTTTAAATAACTTCCAATTTAAAGTACTATTTATCAACATTTCTTCGACATTATTCAAATCACTAAAATTTATAACTCAAATTCTGTGTTACTCAAATAACAAAAAGTTTTTCAAATTAAATGCCCTTGATTTTCAACTTGCAACTCTTAAAATACCTATTATAGAATTTTAATGTTATCATTATATCAAATAATTGCAGAGTTTGCTTTATTTTCACTCTTTTAAAAAAATCCTTAAAATTCATCATCTTTCTTTAAAATTATATTGTCTATATTCTATTATCTTGTAGCTCACATTTCATTTTAGAATTCTGAATCAAATACAACACACAGTGTTTGAAATAACAGTTCACAACATATATTCTTTAAAAATGTTGACTAACTTTAAGCATAGAAAAGTTCAATGTTTTGATCCACAAACAGTTTGATTCACAACTTTTCATTCAATATATTTTATTCCAATTCAAATTCAAACTTGTAAAGTCTCTTTTTCTTCAAACACAAATGTTTTATTATTTTATGATGAAAGAAATCACAAAACAAAGGGAAAATTTAATTACAGTATAGATTTGCATAAAAACATACAGCAGCAAATGTAAACAACAAATTTTCAGACAACTTGTAGCCAGATTATTTATCAGATTAAGTGATATCAATAATTTTAAGTTTTTTTAAGTGATAAAAACATTATTTAATGGTTTTTATTTATATTAGAATAATTTTTACAGTCAGTATTGTGGAAATAATGAAGGTAAACATATTGAAACTATCATTTCCTGTTACGAAAATCATACTTCCGGTTCAAAATTCGTCTCTAGGGAAGTTTAAACTAACACAACTCTAGTTCTAAAACAGATATAAAACAAACTGTAAAGATATTTAAAAAGCTTAAAATACAAGCTTTTTCAACAATGTAAAAATTGTAAAATCGAAATTTTGGTCGAAAATCGCGTTTTAAAGGTGTTCGTGTACCTTAAACAAAATAACATAGTTAAATATAAAATAAATTATTTAATAAAATGGTATATAATTCTAAGATGCGATTACCAACAATTAAGTATATCATTTAAAATAATAGATAAAACAAATTAAAATATCCAAGATATATTAAGTAAATGTAAGAATTTTATTACTCTGTTTGTGCATTTAGGCAATTAAAATGAAGAATAGAAGTAATTCTGAGCTTTAAAGCTAAGTTAATTATCAATTTATTAATACCCTAATAATTCATTTGAAGAAATGAAAGTAATTATATGAAACTCAGTAAAAGGCATGTTTTTAAAGATTTATTTATGCATTAAGGGCAATAAAAGTCTATTTTTAGGTGACATAGCTATAAAATTCATTTAATGTATTTTAAAAAAAATACTGGGGTTTTCCAGAAATTAATAATTTCATGCTTTAAGAATTAATAAGCTTTATTAATGGCTGTTAAAAAATTAAACCTGTTATTAATTCAGAAAAAAAAATTAATAAAAAAAAATATTTATTCGTTCAGAATAACGATTGTGAACAAGTAACCTTTAATTAAATTATGTGTAATTTTTTAATGATTCTCTTTTGATGAGTAATAAGATTTATACCTTATTTTAGCAAAAAATTGATTAAAAAGTATTTTCGGGGTTTTAAAATCTTTTATTCAAGGTTTTTAGGGGAAACTTTCGTTTATAACTCATAAAAAAAGTTCGACGTCATATAATATATTGTCATAATAATATCTTACCTGAAATAAAAAACAAAATTGTGTCTACCAAAAAGGTCTTTTATGGGTTAAGACATATCACCGTTCATAAGCAGAAAAATTAAATTCTTGTTATATAAAACCGTCTTAAACCTATTTGGGTCTATGGCTCTAAAACATGGACTTTGGTGTAAGATCTGACGAGGCTAATTTGTATATATTTGAGCGACATATTTTAAGGGCTATTCTTGGAGGCGCTCGGGAAAGTGATTGTTGGAGAAGACTGTACAACGCAGAAATTATAAATCTATAAGACCAATATAATATAAAATTTACTAAGATCAATTGATTAAACTGGGCTGCTCACGTATTTCGAATGAATGATTTAAACCCTGTAAAAAGGCCTCTTTTTGGCAAAGCCACAGGAACAAAGAGGAAGAGGACGACCAATTTTTGATGGATAGACGCAGTTGAAAAAGATTTTTCTATACTGAAGGTTAAGAATTTTAAGGACCATTGTTACCCCAGGAATTTAAAGAAAATTCTTCAAAGAAAAGCCTTGGTTCAGTCTGGGCTATCGTGCTATTGATGATGAGGATGAGGATTCTAATATTTATTATGCATGCGAATTCTGCAGTTGAAGTGTGACGCAAAAACTGCTTTGAAAGACAAACACATTTGGTGTTGGAAATTGCATCAATTTTTCATCTATTCGTATTGCTTCATGGAATTTTTTTCAGGTTTTTGTATAGCATGCAAATGAAAATGCTTTTAACACTAAAGTTGGAAAACTCTGCCTTCTTTTATTAATTAAGAATACATTTATTTAATCAAGAGTTCTTAATGAATGGACAAAATCAAGTATTTTTCTGTTATAATATATTTCATTTATAAAAAGGAACAAAAAATATTTTTAACAGAATATTTAATAGATTTGCAATGGAGTTAATTTGAAAATGACTAATGAAATATTTATCATCAATTTTCACATTTATTTAACACCAAAAAAATAAAGTAGATAAATAATACATTTCATGTGTTGTAAATCAAATATATCTTGGAAATATAAGCCATAACCTAATCAAAAATTCAAAGCGCTTATAAATAAGGACATCAAAGGAATCACCCGATGAGTTTAAACAGATATTCTATAGCCAGTTACATACTCTACAGCCCGATACACGTATTCATTTCCTCGTGTATGAATAAAAATTCGCCATGCCTTTTTAAGCGGCACATTAATCTGGAAGTCAGTTTGGGCCTTCTACTCCCCGAAATTGTTTGCAATTGACATCCAATAGCTTTGCCTGATATCATACATTCAAAATCCAGCCAACTCTTAACTAAAGCCACATGAATAATGTTGCATTCCAGAAGGCAATTGACTCGCGTAACTGCAAATCCTGGAGTTATCCTTTGGCAGGAATGCTACCGAAAGGGATCTCATTCAGGTAAGTGGTTATGATTCATGATTTTAAAGCCCTTGATATGTTAAAATGGCCGTTTTAAACCTAGTTTCATGACTTCATTTATCCTTGCGTGCTGGCTACTTCATCACATGCTTGCGGGTGCGAAGGACTGCTGAATTAAAATTCCGCAGCAAGGCATGAGCAAGGTATTATATTCTCATTAGTGTAGGAAGAAACTTGTTTGCTACCTTTTCTAATGTTTATTTGTAGTCTTATAGTTCACATATGTCTTAAAGCAAATATAATTACACATTTTTAAGGTAATAATCTTGATGTAGTAGGTTTATAATATGAATTAAAAATAAAAAATGTTAAGAAACATTGCCGTTCAATATTTATTGGGAAAATTTGCAGGTTTTTCTCTTTTTCTGTTAATATTAATTGTTCCATTTTCTATCTCTGTAATTGTGCTTCTTTTGCTTTTTTATAAGTACCCATGCGCTGTTCAATAGGTTTTGATTTAAATCCAGTCATCTAGGAGGTAAAGATAGTATGGATGATAATGTGCTCAGATATGAATTACTTTAAAATGTTATTTTAAGGATATTATTAACGTCTTTTTTTTTTTTTCTATAGAATTAATCTGATTAAATGGACATTTACAAGCACTGATATAGAGTTTGTGTCTTTGTATAAGTCTAAATTCTCCATACTCTGACGATTATTTATTTTTATAATTTAGAAATGTTTTCTAAACAACTCTCAAAAGAACTTCATGAAGTTACTGGGTAGATCTAAAATAAATGTATTAATGTCTTTCTTTGCTTTCTCATTTTTTTGTTATCGTTTATTTAGATCGTCATAATCTATTTATTTCAATGTTTTTTTATGTTAACATTCAAGTTTCAAATCATGTCAACTGGATCGGATTTGGCTGCTTGTGCAAACTAGAAAACATCCGTTTGGTTTTGAATATGTGCGTAATTGGATAATTTTTTTTGTTCTTCTGTTAATTGCTGCTAGTTAGGTGGCTATTTTAAAAACATTATAGGACGGTGGGGAGGCGTAGGTTTTAAATAGTTGTGAATGAAGAAACACAATAGGTTGATTAAAATCAGAAATATTTTTCTTCTCTGTAATAAGTATATCATGATTTTATGAAGTAAACGTTAATTGTATATAGGTAAAGAAGAGTAAATATATTGTAAATCAATTGAAAATACTGTTCTTTTATGAGTTTTATTGAAACAATTCAATAGAAATGTGCTCTTTTTTGTTAGGAACATTTTAATTTTCTGTGTAACTTTTATTAATAACATCTTCGTTCTGATCAAAATGCAACTGCAGTTGTGTAAAACTTACCATAAATGCAAAGGAAAAGTAAACAATTATTCACTTTAACATTGTTAGTAATGAAATGATCAATGTAATGTTAAATATAATTTCTAAAATTTTAAATATAAAAACCAAAAATGTGGTTAATTTAAACCATAAAAATGTTATACAGGTTAGAAATAATCTTGCAAAAATACTAATGATGTACATATAAAAATATATTGTGAATTTTAAAAGTTTCTATTTAATAGGGATATATTTTGTCTCAGGTATATTTCCAGGGTACATTTTGTCCTTTTCAATTTTTATATTTTCTTAGCAATACAATAACTGATTTCTCTCTTATATTTTCATTAGTAACGGAGTTCTACCTACTGCAATATCACGATCACAATTACAAATATATACCTGGTTTAGGAATGTGTTGCTAATATCAACCAATTGGAAAATATACCAAAACACCATTTGGCTAAATAATTATCCACATTGTTTTATAACAATGGTTGCTACATCAGATAATCACTCTTCCATCCCTAATAGACATCCACTAATATATTTCTATCAAATTTTCTTAACCTTTATAATACTAATAAAAATGCATCACTTGAAATAGAAATCTCTGATTCATTTATTAATAAAAGATCGACAAAAATACTGATACAATTTTTTAAATATTACCCTTATCTTAAATCTTCTATGGCCTTTCTTTTCCCTTTATTGAAGCCCATGATATTTTAACCGTTCCATCCCTTACCTATTTAAAACTCAAGGACAAACCATTTGATTCTGTCTTACCGACACTTCCTATGGGAGAAATGATCCTCAGGGCTGAACACTTTTAAGAACCTATCAAAAATGTAATATGATGATATTTTAAGATGTAATTTTGTTACAAAATGTGTGTCTTTCACAATCTAATGCAGAAAATTTTCCTGCAAAAAGTTGGATAATTTTATAAATAACATAAAATACTTATTTCATTCCAATTGGTATTTTTTTAGACATTTTGGCAAAAAATTTTCATCTGATGTAGCATCCATACTTTTGTGACTTTTAATATAATTTATATTCATTTAACAAGGACCCTGATGGCCGAGCTACTAGCGCGTTGAGTACCACAGGTATGGGGTCCGAATCCGGGCTGGGACATGGATGTTTGTAGTGGTTCGGAATCCCCTTTAAACCATAGGTCCCGGTCCTAATAGGATAGTAGAGCATTGTGGGGGTAGTTTTACTCGCGTCCGTAGTCTATCTTCTAGCTACACGGGCCCCCTGGGTAGTGCTATATAAGCTACGGTAGTGCAGCCCTTGCTTATGGCATAACGATTAACTGTCTGGATTGGCAGCTGCATTAGAACAACATATTCTTTTAACAAGACACAATCATTAATAATTAATAGTTTTAGTTGATTGAACAACTCCTTAATGTATTTCATTTTTCGAGTAGCAGAAATAAATATTTGACTTTATAAAAGTAAAGTCAGGTAAAGGGGGGTAGGTATTTAAAGGATAGATTTTTAAAACATAAAAAGTATATGAAAATAAAAAAAGATATTAGCGAAAGCGCTTCAAAATATAATCACATTCAATTTTTCTATATAGCTTGTCATTCTTTGTACCTCAAGTGAAAGGTTTTCATCGTTCAATTGAAAAGCCCTTTGTTCTCTTTTCAAAAGCCTTTTGTATTTATTTATCATATTACAGTGTTTAATAGGTACTTGGATGTCTCTATTCCTGAGGGTCGGTTCTCCCATAGGACAAAAACAAACGGTATGTCCTTGAATTACATAGAAAAGGAATTGAATGAGTGGAATGTCATAGGTTTTCAGCTTCATTTTTAATTTTTTTTTCTTTTTGAACGTGTCAAGACGTGCTTATTTTTCTTGAAGAGTTTTAACTTTATTTAAAAGATTTATAATGTATTTACTTCATATATATATATATATATATATATATATATATATATATATATATATATCGGAAAGTGGGTGCATAGAACTGTGATGGGCTTTGCTTTTTTTTTTAAATCGTAATTGTAGCAGGGATTCTTTTTGTTTCATATACCTTTTTGATTCAGAATAATATTTTTTTTACCACAATCGAAAATATACATACTTAGAAATATTATCAGTCATTTTTATCTCGTTTAATTTAATTAATTAATTAATTTTTGCGTGTATTAGAATCTTAAATATAATCCCTCTTGTCTATCAGCAGAACCTTTGAAATCACTATGAAATACAATTCTATGTTTAAAAATGTCGCCCTTTTTACATATTTTAGAATAAGTTATATTGCTCTAAGCGGGCTTGATGGTCGAGCGACTAGCGCTCTGGCCCTCGGTGCCGCAGTGTTTGAGTTACGGCGCTGCCATGGATGTTTGTTGTGGTTCAGAATCTGTTTTAACCTGTAGGTCTCTGTCTAATATGACTGTAGAGAGTAAGGTTGACAACTTTACCCAATAAAAAGAAAACCTGTTTCGGTATCAGCCACCAGGCAGGCGGCCATGATCCAAAATGGACGTAGCTCCCTGAAATCAGTTTGTGCAGCTCTAAAATAAACACAAATTCATCTTGATATACACGTGGAAACAATCATTTCATCACGATTTACTGTTGTTTCCCAGTTATTTGATACGATGCTCTTCAAATCCAAGCTATTTTGGACGAGTGGTCATAAACACCTTTCCAAAAACTTTTCCTTCAACTTCAAAAAAAAAAAAAAAAAAAAATAATAATAATAATAATAATCAGTTCAATAAAGTAATAGAATGACTGTTACCAAACGTACTATATCACTATGAACTTGTGTTATTTCTATTGCAATATAACTTAATATAAAAATTTTGATTTAGTTTAGAATTAATAATTAATTTTCGCACGATTTAAATCATGGTATTTCCCAAAGACACCTATATGTTGGGATGATCCATTAAAGCGGTTAAATGATAAGATAAAGTAATGATTAATAGCCATTCATAATAAATTAAAATTGTGAAAACAAAATTCACACATTCGAATCTCACGATTTAATTCTACAAAAAATAATAATAAATATGCTGTTATTAATTTCTTCCTCATTGACCTTTTACTACGGAAGAAAGGTCACGAGTCATTTCAATACAGAAAGTCCCGAAAGGGAGATCTGTAATGGGTGAAATATTTTTTTATGTATTTGACAATAAGCAATGCAGAGATATCAGCAGCAGAGATGTCGCGCGATCACTTATTCGCGGCGCATCTGCCACTTCTTGCCTCTCTCCTTACTGAGTCGAGTCACGCCTGGTGAGAAAGAAAAAGCGAGAAGCCCGCTAATCCGATTGAGAAAAGTAATTCGCTGAAAAATAAATGACGGAAAAGGACTTCATTTAGTTTCAGAATGGTAATCAGCTCGACTTCTCAGAACATTCGCCATGCAAATGTATGCCGTATTTATTCAGATGTTAATTGGCTAATGTAAAAGAAAGAGTGAAAATTGCATATTGTATATAAATGAATTGTGTTAAGTTCACTACAAAAGGTATTTTTTCTAAGAATTATTTGTTATATATTAATTGTGTCAACATAAAAATAATTTATTTTACTATTTGGAAGAAATTTGGCACAAAAGAAAGTGAATTATAATAATAAGGTTTGTGAATATTTAACCATTTCATTCGGAAACTTTTGTAATAGTATTTTCTTTAAGTATATTACAAAAATATAACGATTTATTCCTAAAAAATGTTATTTTTTGGAGAGAGATAATTAAGTTAATTATATAGCAATCTTCCATTTTTTGTTAAAGAAAAATGTTGCCTACATAAATAATAATTGCATTAATAATGTATTTTTTAAAGGAGGGAAAAAATAAAATAATTTTAGACTATAATGCAGGGTTAAAGCTTATCAGCTTAATTAAAGTATTATGGTTCCAAGGTTTAAATTTATCATTCGAGAATAACAAAAAAATTATTCTATACTTGTACAATACGGTATGACATGGAAAAATATTTAACAAGAAATTTTTAAGGCATTTTTTTATTTGTATACCTCATAATGACGTATTATAACAGATATTTAAGTATAATATTTTATTTGAAATTTTGTAAAGAAAATACGACGAGACTGACAGGAAATACTTTGTAGCTGCTTTATCTAAAGATAAATCCATGTTCACTGTAACGGCCTTTCATCTTTGACGGATTCGTAGCAATTTATACTAGTTAGATTTTAACCGTTTACCAGAAAAAACGACTTAGTTTTGCTTTTTTTTTACTTTTTGCCTTCTGAGGGAAAACCTATTAAATTCCGATCCAATCTATTCAACGGGAAGGATAAAATGATGTGTGTGCGTGCGTGTGTGTGTGTGTGTGTGTGTGTGTGTGTGTGTGTGTGTGTGTGTGTGTGTGTGTGTGTGTGTGTGTGTGTGTGTGTGTAGAAATAAGGGAAAAGAAGGATGAGATGAATTTGGTACACATTTTTTTCCCTCATAGAACCATCAATCAATTAACTTACAATCTTGTCCCTCTCTCAGATTTAGTTCTTTTTAATTCAGTTTTTTGTGATTACTATAAAAGTGTGGCTAACATATTTATTCCCTTGATAACCCCCAAGTACCCAAACAGGGATAACAAATTTACACTTCCCCTCTTTATTTTTACCATTAAACATGACTATAACTGATGTGTGGTCTAATGCTGATCCATGCTGATCCAGGCTTTCCGGTGTGTGTTGTCCAGGTTTTCTATCATATGACACGCAAATATGTCTTAGTGTCACTTAAAAGTCCTCCTGTACGTCAATGTCCACCTAGTATCAAGCATTATGAGGCTGTTCGTGGCCATATATTAGTACAACAATAATCTCACTCACGTTCAACAAAGTAAATAATAGATAGCGCTCTGGCATTTTATGTCATAGACTTCAGGTTTGAATCCTGGCAGTGGCATGGATGTTTGTTGGTAGTTCGGAATCAATTTTAATCTGTAAGTGCCGGTCTAATTAACCCTAATATACAAAAATGACAGTAGAATGACAAACCTTAATAAGAAATGATATTACTTGAGCTCAGCTAAAGAGCAGAAGGAATCAGATTCAAATCCACTGGTGGCGTCCATTGCAGTCAGTCACTGTTTTCAAAAAGTTTAGAAGTCTCCCATTTTCAATTAGCTGTCATCACATTCTCATTGATGTTCTACTCAACACAAAACCCAAAATTTCTGTTTGACATAATTTTATACGTAATGCTAATAATACTTTTATAAATATAATTTTTACTACTCTGGTGTTTAAAGCATGAAATTCCATCCAATCAATCGTTTATTTTCATTTGATGATTAAATATCTTCCTCGACATAAACGTTCAAATTAACTATAAACATTCGCATTGAAAACTTAATGCAATAGAATTCTGTTAAAGCCTACTAGTTTATGTAGATTAACTGAGATATTTTGAATTGCTTACTTTATCTCAAATTAAAAAAGACAGAGTTCTCGGATATTCAAACATAACTTATTAGTTAGACTGATAACTAGAATATTTTATTACAGATAATAAACTCTCTTTCAATAATTAATGGTGGGAACAGTTAATATATTCTGATCCTATTATGGTTTATAAATTTAAAATGAATTTCATTTTAAAAACACTTGAATAAGTCTCGTTTTTATTTTTGCCTCTTTTACTATTATACATTAGTATTTAGAGATGGAATACTTTAATGATCTACTTGAATTAAAAGGATAATAATTACAAAACTTCTACAAAATTATAATAGTCATTTTAAAAATTTAGTATTCTCAGAATACTTAATCAGAAGACTAATTAATCATTAGGAAATTGATGTGCTATAACATTTATTTCAGTATATAGATAGGAATAAAATAGTGATCAATTGAAAGTTTTGATCAATTTGTAGTGAAAAGAAATCTTCACTAATGTATTGATACATCACACACACACACACATATATATATATATATAAATATATATATATCAGGTGGGCTAAAAAGTTCGTAAAAATTCTTTTTTTTTTGATAGAATTTGATTTTATTATTCAATGTACTTGCCTTCGAGGGCGATATAATGATTATAGCGGTCATACAATTTTTCGATACCATTTTTATAGTATGATTTGGCTTTAGCCTGAAAATAGGCTTCAGTTTCGGCGATTACCTCTTCACTGGAGCGAAATTTCTGTCCAGCGAGCATCCTCTTGAGGTTTGAAAATAAGAAAAAGTCGCTGGGGGCCAGATCTGGAGAATGCGGTGGATGCGGAAGCAATTCGAAGCCCAATGCATGCAATTTTGCCATCGTTTTCGTTGATTTGTGACACCTGTCATTGTCATGATGAAACAGCACTTTCTTCTACAAATGAGGCCATTTTTCTGCGATTTCGTCTTTCAAACGCTCCAATAACGCTACGTAATAGTCGCTGTTTATGGTTTTTTCCCTTTTTAAGATAGTCAATGAATATTATACCATACGTATCCCAAAATATTGATGCCATACCCGTGCCAGCTGACTTTTGCGCCTTTCCACGCTTTTGAGTCGGTTCATCACGTGCAGTCCACTCGGTTGACTGTCGATTGGACTCCGGTGTGAAATGATGGAGCCATGTTTCATCCATTGTCACATATCGACGCAAAAATTCGGGTTTATTACGATTGAACAGCTTCAAACACTGCTTAGAATCATCAATTGGTTGTTGTTTTGGGTCGATTGTGAGCTCGCGCGCCACCCACTTTGAACAGAGCTTTTGCATATCCAAATTTTCATTCACGATATGTCCAACACGTTCCTTTGATATCTTTCGGGTATGAGCTATCTCAATCAACTTCACTTTACGGTTATCAGAAATTATTTTGTGGATTTTTTTTTTGATGTTTTCGTCGGTAACAGCCTCTTTGGGGCGTACACTGCGTGCATTGTCTTCGGTTGCTCATTTCGCCTCGTTTAAATTTAGCAAACCACTTCTCTACGGTTGATTTTCCTCGTGAAAAGTCCGAATAATGTTTATCAAGCCAAGCCTTGGTTTCAATAGTATTTTTTTCGCCAAAATGCAATGCTTTATTAACACACGAAATTCCTTTTTATCCATTTTTTTCCAACTAACATAAGTTGCTTCACTAAAAATGCTATAACTCACATACTAATAGCGCAATAGCTGTCAAATTTATACACGTGTCTTTTGAAGGTTAGATCTAACTAAATTTCCTATGGATTTAATACTAGTAACGCCATCTATGTGTCAGCTTATGAACATTTCAGCCCTCCTGTTATATATTTGAGTTCGAAGTTATATATTTGAGTTTGAGTTTAAATCGTATGTCCTGGTCTAATAGCATCGGAGTATTGTTCGGGTAGTGTTAAATGAGTAACAGCGGTGCAGCTTATATATATATAAGTGGTTATCAAAATAAGGAAAACATCCTGGAATTACAAGAATCTTTACCAATATATCGTAGGACCGCCTTTGGCATGTAATACAATTTGGAATCGCCTAGGAATCGAATCATGCACGTGTTGAAGAGTTTTTATGTGAATAATGAACCATTCCTCGTGGTGATATTGTGAAAGTTCCGTGAGAGACGCCGTTGTAGGATATCGATTCAGGATGGATATCTCTAAAATAGACATTAACAGCTCGATGATACTTATTGAAGTCGGGGGACTGTGCGGGCCAAAGGTACATGTTTCACTTCATCCCCATGTTCATCAAACCGTGATTGGAGAGATCTATCTACATGAATAGGAGCATTATCAAATTTTAAAATTTTATCTTCTGCAGGAAACAAATTCTGCATCATAGGATGGAACTGGACAGCTAAAACTTCTCTATACTTATCCTTAAAACTTGTCTATACTTATCCTTAAAACTTGTCTATACTTATCCTTAAAACTTGTCTATACTTATCCTTAAAACTTGTCTATACTTATCCTTAAAACTTGTCTATACTTATCCTTAAAACTTGTCTATACTTATCCTTAAAACTTTTCTATACTTATCCTTAAAACTTGTCTATACTTATCCTTAAAACTTGTCTATACTTATCCTTAAAACTTGTCTATACTTATCCTTAAAACTTGTCTATACTTATCCTTAAAACTTGTCTATACTTATCCTTAAAACTTGTCTATACTTATCCTTAAAACTTGTCTATACTTATCCTTAAAACTTGTCTATACTTATCCTTAAAACTTCTATACTTATCCTTAAAACTTTTCTATACTTATCCTTAAAACTTGTCTATACTTATCCTTAAAACTTGTCTATACTTATCCTTAAAACTTGTCTATACTTATCCTTAAAACTTGTCTATACTTATCCTTAAAACTTGTCTATACTTATCCTTAAAACTTGTCTATACTTATCCTTAAAACTTTTCTATACTTATCCTTAAAAACTTGTCTATACTTATCCTTAAAACTTGTCTATACTTATCCTTAAAACTTGTCTATACTTATCCTTAAAACTTGTCTATACTTATCCTTAAAACTTGTCTATACTTATCCTTAAAACTTGTCTATACTTATCCTTAAAACTTGTCTATACTTATCCTTAAAACTTGTCTATACTTATCCTTAAAACTTGTCTATACTTATCCTTAAAACTTGTCTATACTTATCCTTAAAACTTGTCTATACTTATCCTTAAAACTTGTCTATACTTATCCCAATTATTTTGACAACCACCTGTATATCTTTATACATATAAATAATGAACATCGATACAGCTTGTTCTCTACTTGCGAATATCATAAACAATTGTAGTGGATGATGAAGTGAGAATATTGTGTGTAGAATGGAGAGAGTATTTGTGTATTTGTGCGTCTCGGAATCTGTAATTTTGTGATATCAATCCAAATTAAATAATATTGCAGAGTAAAGACTATTTCGTTTAAAATTTCTTGAATACAAAAGGAAAATGCGAAAATAAAGACTCTTAACATTAGTTGTATTTCAGAAAGATTGTTTGTGGCAATTTTGGTAAATTAAATATCTATTTATTTTTGTATTAAATTTAATTTTCCTTCCATAAGATTTTTTTTCTTTTTCATTGACAGAACACCCTCATGGAGGGCCAAGGCCGTTTACCGACATGCAAAATTCGAGATAGGAGATGTTTTTTTTTTACGGGGCAGAGTTATCTGCCCAACGACCAAAGTTTTTTAATTGTATTATACCGGGCCCTACTGTTTGAAGTGGATGCAAGATTTTCTTCTACTAATGTTTATTGTTTTTTATTTAAAAGGAAGCTAAGTCTATGAAAATTTAACATTTGTTATTTTTAATGATATATGGTATCATAGAATTTTATAATTGAAGGTTGAATTTTTTTTTAATTCAGCGCATTATTTTAAAAATTTACATAATTGATAAAGAAAAACATTTATTACAACATTTATTAAATATATATATATATATATATTAAATTTTGTTAGTTGATAAAAAGAAGATAAACGGAATTTAATTTATTAAATTAATTAAATTTATCTAAATAAGAAAAATTTATATATGAAATATGATTGCTTATTTGTATTATATTGAAAATGATATAGGGTAAATAAAACATTAATTATAATGTAAAAAGAAACTGCCCTACTTCTCTTTCAAATACAAACAACACATAATTCTATGCTTCAAAACTCTCATAAATATTCAATTTTATTTGTTATATTTCTAAACCATATTCAGAGATATATTTCAAAACATTTTTTTTCATGCTTCTCGAGAAATATCGCTTTTACAAAGATATTTTTCTCACTTTTCGTCCCAATGAAGTACTAACCAGGGAATACTGCTTCCTCATTAAATAAGTCATATTCGCGCATAAAATGCATTAAAGCAAAATATATTCTTCTTCCACATCGTAAATCATAATCTTGAAGGAATTTTAAGACTTGTTTTTGACGTGAAACTAAATAGATTGAATTCGTTCACAAGGTCATCCATTAGTGAAGTATTTTTATCTCTGCTCTAAACTTACTTTTTAAAATTTTAGATTAACTGCTGAGCAAAAACTTGGTTGTTTATTTAGCTTATTGACAAACAGTGGCGCAAAAGGTCCATGGTGGACCAAGGCTGTCTGCATACTCTCAGATTTCAAGTCAGAGTTTTTCTTTTTACGGGGTAGGGTTGCCAGTTCTACACTAAGTCTTTTAGTAGACTTTTAAAAGTAATTGCAAACATTTTGTTTTGTTGTACTGCAGTAAACTCCAACTGGTTGGTCTGACCGGCAATGTGAATATAAATGCAATCCATTGTCACAATCTCCGTCGAGTATCCTCGTTGCTGAAAGTAGTGTGCAAAATGGGCCATCCTGAATTGTAAATCCTTCTTCTGTTACAAAATTTTGAATATTTGTCAGTATTAATTAATTTTTGTCATGATCTCATGGTGTAACCAATTTTTGTCACCGATAGTCTCGCGATTACAATTAAATTGACAAATTAATTGAAAAGTAAAATTAAATTGTATTGGTAAATTTCCATATTTGAACTTTATACCATATGCATAGCGTTCAGTAATCGTCACTGATATTTTTTAAACACAGCTTATAAAATAAATATACTATACTATTTACTGCAATCGGTTCATGAGAGATTACAAATAAGAAGTACTAGTTTTAAATGTATTTTGGAAGAGTCTTCTCTCAAACAGTCAGATTTCCGTGCTACAAACCTAAGAGTGTTTGTTGTCTGATGGGAATTAAGACAGAAGCTGTCTTGCCGCAGATCAACTCCAGATGTTGAGAGCAGTGGTTGGGCGTTCTAATTACTTGATGTACAGAAGCGAAAGTTTCCCTTGACATTGAATCGTCTGATTTGGGCAGGAATGACAACAAAACCAAATCACAAAACTCAAGATTCGAATGGCATTTTTGTAGATATACCAATGGTGGGTAAATGTTGAATTAACCATTCAAAATTACTTACTGAAAACTGAAATCAGGTTTTTATTTTTATTTTTGAGTTACATTCAATGAAAGATTTTAAATTAATCAAGTAAGGATATTTTGTTTTACGGAATTTATGTTGTGCTTATTTCTATATTTTAGTAAAAGCAACACAATTATAAGCAAATACAACAGGATGTAGTTATAAATAAACGCAACATAATAACAAAAATAAAACCATAGTTTAAAATAATCATTTTATGTTCTCTTTCTTTTAATTATATTTTGTTTTAAATGTATATACTTCAGAGTAGAACTTGCGTAGAATATATTCATCACATTACTGAAATTAAATAAAATTTGAAATTGTGTAAACTACTATTGTCTGACATTTTTAAATAAATAATGTGATTTCACATATATATAATATATATATATATATATACATATTATATTGTTTTTTTTTGTCCTTGCACTTTGTCCTTGTCTCTTATTATTTATTAAATCTACATTACGAATATTTATTTAATAAATAATAAAAAAAACGTAATGTATATAGAAAATAATCTGTAATAATATAATATATCAAAAACATACAGAGTAAATTTGGTCAAAGAAAGGCATTGCAAAGTCTCAAAAACTAAAATACATTTTTAATAGTGATTTCGTTTTCAAAATTCCTGGTAGGAAAATTATAATGAATTCCAATGCACAAAGGAAACACGATATAGTGTTTATTCTGTAATGACTTTGAAAACTTTCTTTATTAATTCCCAGAAATGGAACGTTTGATCATTGTTCGATTCATCCATAATGACACAAAATAATATTACATTCCTTTAGAGCTACTTTGAATAGATTCAAAATTGCAAATGCAGAAATTCTAGGAAGATTATGGCTGAAAGGAATTATTTATTTTCCTAAATCCACACAGTTTTCAAAGAAATTTGAAATTAGCAAACATTTCTAGTGATACGTAGAAATGAGTAAGGAATTAGTTCGACGTTGAAAAGTTTTGTAAATAGATTTCTCGAAAAATTGTTCGGGTTTTAACGCCAAAAATACTTTGAAGTGTGCAAACAAAATGTACGTAAAATAATTTTTCCATTTTACGAAATTACCAAAGTAAATAGATAGAAGAGTGATGAAATCATAAAAGTTAAATCCTTTCTTTGTTTCACTAGTGTTTGACATCTTTAGATACACACTTAAAATATTTAATGAATGATAATGATTTTTATTTAAGAATTAATGACATTCAATTAAATACGATGTTGTAAAACAACAAACTATAATGCTTTGTTTCATTAAATTAAGCAGAAAAATTAAGCATGTTCAATGTTAATCAATATTATTTTCTGTAAAATATATTTTTATGAATATGTACTATAGTAAATAATTCACGCCAATTAAAAAATGATAAATATTGCACATGTGTTTAGAAATATTTTTTTAATTTACATATTTATTTTCAAATTCACTTATTATTAAAATATTCACTTAAAAATGAGCATTTACAAAGGAGTTATATTTACGTTAAATTCTTTCTTGATTAAAGTTCCGTCAATATTTTATTTTAGGAAAATAAATTTAGATTTTTTTTTTTTTCATAATATAGTTAGATGTAATTATAAGCATTAGAGCACGCAATATTTATTTATTTAATTAATTGAATTGTGCAATATTTAATTAAATTAATAAAGATTTAAATAAATTAAATATTAATAATTCTAATATATTTATTAATATTTTTATTATAATTAATTTTTAAAATAATAAATAATTGTTATTAAATTTAATGTTAATTCTAAATCCATTAATTTAAAAATAATTTAAAGTCATTAATTTGCACTTCATTTTTCATCAATATCGCTTTAGAAATGAACATAATTTTTAAAAATTTCATATTTTAAATGGTCACATCTCACTTGGGGCTGAACGATAGCATTATTCTATACTGTTAATGGAAAGTTCAGAATCGAATTCGCTAGATGTGACCGTTGCAGTCACTGCTTTCAAAAAATGAGGTAATAATATTTGTAAAGCATCTCACATGGATAGTCAGACGTTGTAAAGTTTAATTTCTTTATTGCAAAATTGTTCCGCGGGGCATTACGTCATCTAAAGGTGGATTTTCTTCGAGAACTAAAATCTCGCGTAACAGATCATCAGCTAACTGGAAGGGAGGTCTCATTTTTTGCTGAAATCCATTGTTTAACTTTCTTTAGTTTTTGTTTTAAAGTTAGCTTAATTTTGATTTAGAGGAACAATGTCCACTATGAAAAGAATAATCCAGATCCAAGGCAATTTGCTGAGAACATTATTGTTCTAATGCAGCTGGCAATACAGAGACAGTTAATCTTTATGCCATAAGCAAGGACTGCACCGCTACTACAAAGGGGTACGTGCAGTTTGAAGGCATGCTACGGATACGAATAACACTACCCCCACAATTCTCTACGATTACATTAGACTGGGACCTACAGTTTAAAGTGGTACTATAAACATACCTGGCAACGCCGGGACTCTATCCCGAAACCTGTGGTACCGAGCGCCAGATCTCGAGTCATTCGACCATCAGGGCCTCCTTTGTTACACTAAAATACTAAGTGATACTATTTTTAGATTTAACATTACTTATAAGCGCATTCTGTATACATATAAGAATTTTTAAATTTACTGTCTTGAAAAAACAATATGTTATCCAAACATTTCTTATATTCATAATATTTGAAACCCTTAAAATATTGACTGGTCATCATTTACAACATGACAACAATTTTCCATTGAATTTTAGTAGCAGACTCCATTACCTCCGACTCATCTTGGCTTGCTAAATTAATTTGAGGTCATTACTATGAGAAAATTGTTCCCTTTTCGGGATTAGAAGTCCGGGCAGCAAATTATCTCTTCGTCCGTGTCCGTCATCAGAATTTTGCTTCACATTTATGGCAGCAAGTGGAATCGTTTGGGCGTTGGGAGTTTAACTAATTATCTTTCTCTGTTGGGCCCTGTGATTAATAGATGACGAAGGAGTTTGCTGAGCAAGCTGGTAATTTAATTTGCTGAATTCAGAAAATGCTCGAGTGTTGCGCTGTGTGTTTGAGTTATCGGCTAAATGTTCACGCTCTGTTGACACATTATACTGATGCAGAATGAGTTGTTTGTTTCCAGGCATACATCGTAATTTGATGACTTAAGTTGAGACGAATTTTAAATGAATTAATAGCTTTATAATGTTCGTCAAAGTTATTGAAATCTATTTGGATACAATTTTCTAATACCTTCCTTTTATTTCATTCTGATAAAATGAAATTCTTAACTCTAACTGAAATCATGAAAGTACTATTTATTACTTAAAAAATGAATAGATTCTGCGTAATTTTGGCATAATGTTTGCCTTGATGATGCGCTTTCGAAATTTTCTTTTATAAGAATAAATTGCCGATGAGTTGCAATAACCATAAAGTTTACTTTGAAATGTATAACTATTCACTAATCTTTCTTAGCTCCACCATAAACCTATTAGCTCCCTCATGTTCCATATATCATAAGTGCACTGCTTACCATATATGGTAGACACATCATAAGCCATAATCATAGATATACCTGTACTATATATTATAGATCCACTATGTACCATATGCCGTATGCTATAGATCATCACATACCATATAGCGTATACCATCGGTCCTAGATGTACTATATGACATATACCATATATCACCAATTAATATACGTCATATACAATAGATCCTTCACATGTTGTAAGTCATTAAATTTACCATGCACCATATTAATGTATATACCATAGTTCCAACAAACTAGATAGCTAATGTGCATCCAAATGACATAGAGTCCTCGAAACTGTATCAATATGCCATGGATTCCCCAAACAAGATCGATATATCCATGTGTCACATATTCCCCACACTATATCTATGGATCTCATCATGTGTAATATATCTACAAAACTAGATCTGTGTGTCCATATTCCATAGGTCCATCAAATTATATCCATCAAACTATATCTTGTATACCATACCCTAGACTAACATAGATCCACAATCTAGATTTTTGGTATACCATACACTGTAATATTATAGTTCGACAAATTCGATATATGTTTACCATAGCGTAAGATCCATCAATTGATGTGACCTGTAATAAAGCCATCAGTAGGTTTAGTGGCTTCATGGATCATCAGGCAAACTAATGTTAAGTATTATACGTTACGACTAATATCGTCCCAAAAAAATGTCGAAATTTATATTTACTTTTGATTATTTTATATAATTTCAATGATTTTGTTATGTTTTGTCTGTACTAAAATTCTAGAATTTGTGGATATTTTATAACTGTAATTATCAATATATTTTAACATAACAGTTTTTATTAAACGTCTAATTTTCTGTAAAAAAAAAACCAAGAAAACTGATTTCTTAAATTGGAAAAAAAAGATTAATATTTATAAAAAACAATTAATTATTTAAACGATGAAATAAATTTATGGGGCCGTAGTAGTAGTCAATGGAATATTCGTCAAAGCTAGACTATCTCTTTCAAGTCAAGAATAACAAGCTTAACACCTAATACAAAACTGTCAAAAACAAATCTCAATGGATAAGTCTCGCGAACGTAGCCTGCATCGATTGAATGCAAACCATTACATCAACAACTAGTTGATGTGAGACAGAATATTTGATTCATCTTTTAAAGAGAATACCCTCGTGCAACGCTTTAGAGCGAGCTTCAACGAGAGACCATTGCGAATGAGAGTATGAACCATTCATTCCGGCACTGCACTCGACCTGTGGATGGAGGATCACCAATCATTGCAAAAGGCGATAGGTTGCGTTAGGGATCTCTTTAAGAAGATATGTTTTTGGACTGTTCCCTGATAAATCTGGAGTTAAGAACAAGAGTGTTCGTAAGAGACATTATAAGTCAATGTGACACATGGCCAACGATACTGAAGTGATGATTGTATGTGTATCGTTTGCAACGGAAGCATGTCTGCAACTGTGCATACACGATTTCAACAGTTTTGTTTTTCAAAATTTATTAAAAATGTGGGTCTTTAAAAAATAAACTGCGCAATAATAGATCCTTTATTTTGAAGATTGTTTTAATTATTTTATTTATACCACCTATCGGTAGAATGCGTTTAAAAAACTATATGTTTATATAATAAATCATCGCAAAGGTATTAATGCCAAGTGAAGTTATTTATGTAAAATGCATTTTCATTGAGGAATAAGACACAATGACATCAATTGCATCTTTATTAATCGCCTCAAGCACATGCATGATTTAATATCAAGGATCGCGGACAAAACGTCTAGTACGAATTCTGTCAAACGCAAATCCCAACGGATAAGCAGGGAATGAACTCCACCCCGGTAGGACTGTTGGATGAGAGCGCGGGGATTTGATTTATTGCCCAAGAGGACGTCTCCTGCAAAGTTTCAGAGCCGTTTCACCGAGATTATTGTTAATAAATGTGAAACAACTCACTCCAAGTCGCACCTAGCCTGTGAAATAGTGGATGACCATCCATTGCATTAGCGGAAGTAATTTGGACTCGTTGATTAAGAAGATGCCGTTTTGAGATGACGTGTTATGGAGATACACTGAGATGCTAAGAAGACAATTGTAAATAAGAGTTAGATACCAAATGTTCTAATTTGACTACATTTTTCATTTTCTCTAATTACGTAAATAAATATGAGTACAATAGATGCACAAGATATATGTATATATATGTGTACATATGTGCTGGTATGTATATGCATGTGTATATTCATGTGTATGTACTTGCATGTGTGTATACGCATGTGCAGTATGGCCTATGTTGTATGTGTTTATGCAGGTGGATGTGTGTGCATTTTCCTGAACAAGTGTAGGCCTATTCATGTGATATGCATGTTTTTTGTGCAAGTATTTGTAAGCGCATATTAATGTGTATAGACATGAGTATGATTGTTCATGTATGTGCGTACGACTATGCTTGTGCATGTGCGTTTGGGTAAATATTCATGTATGTGTATGTATTTGCAGGTATATGTGTGCTCATATTTATGCATATCTATCTATGTGCATGTCCATGCATGCTTATCTATGTTCATGCTCATGTATATGTGCGTGCGTATATATCTGTGTTACGGTATGTGTGTTGTGTAAATATATGTGTTTGTATGTATATATATATATACCACGCATGTAAACGTGCGCATACATACTTACTGAGATATGGATATATATACACACAAACATACACATAGAAATACACATACGTATGTAAATTCGTAGTTGTAGTTGACGTTACATATATTTAAGTATAATGTAGGATTACCGACAGAAAATCCCCATGTTTACCTCTGCCAGTACATCACTACTTATAGGGAGATACATATTTAGACGTTCATTGGCATGTACGGATTGCCACACAGTTGCTTGTGTTATAGAAGAAAACGTTGAAAATATAAAACCTAATCTCATATATCATAAAATAATACATTTTCTTGGAATACGTTCCACTTTTAAAAACTGAAAATGATTTCCTTTTAATTCCAAATATTTGACTCTGTCAACAAGATTAAAAACGAATTTATTGAAACCCAAACTTAAATGAATAATATACTAAATGGAGGCGTTTGTCCAACAACTATAACAACAAATAACTGATTTTTATATGGGAAATAATCCATGGATCCAAAAAACATTCCTCCGGGCATTCGCTTAAACGACATGGCACATCCATCAAAATATCATACATCACGGAAATGGACGAATACCTCAAAATCTCCGATGCATCATTTTTTCATCATTATTGCATACACTCTATCGTTCCTCTGGGCATCATAGATCATGGGAGGTTTTTTCACGGCATCATTTGTCATTGACGGTGTCTGGAAATTTGAAAGGAGGTTTAATTTAATGCATCTTTCTGTTGTGTCGTTGGGGATAATATCGGATTTGCATGTAAAAGTCTCTGCAGAAATTTCGTTAATTAGTTTTTAATGCCATCAAAAAGGGTTTAAGTGATTTTAGTGATTAAAATGTATGGTATACTGAGCGATTTTTAAGCAAACTGGGATCAAAGTCGTTCTGGGTTAGTTTAAGTTTCTTTTGAAAATTAAACATCAATTTGTAAAATACCGCAAGACAAAATTCTGCTTTCTTAAAAGTAATTAATTAAAAAAGTTGTGTACATTAGCGATCGTCATGTTTTACTTCAGTGCATAAACAATGGCCAACCCACAGAAAATTAAAGGAGTCCATTGCTTTTCATGGCGCAATTTCAGGAATAACTTCTCCCACATTTGAGTGTCAAATAGAACAAAGTTTAGAAAATACCAACAAGGCAGTCTATAAATGCGAGGTGATTTACGCACGATTATAATCATCCTCATTTATCTTCACGTTGGAAAGTTGTGTTTGCAATTCATGCCACTGCCGGAATGTAAATTGAGCCTTTCTGCATGTGTCATACATTTTAATAACGAGCCAACGCTATTCGGCGTAATTTTTAGTTTTAAATCCGGTGAAAGTGTTCTTTGCAGTCAAACTCTGTAAACAATTGTAACATCGTGTGTAAGGCATCTGATATCGATATCCAGACCACTTGGTGAGAGTTTTCCTACTGTTCGGCTATAAGATACACAAATGCGGGAGAAGCACCCCAAAAATCCACTCCAAGTCAATTATTTTTTCATGAACATTGAAGATAAGGAATAATTACTTCAAACTCTATTATAAATATTATAATATTTATTTTTTACTTTAATAAGCCTTGTTAATAAATACTCAATTTTGTTATTGCTACCATATATCCACATAAATTTTAACTTTCTTCGTAAGCAGTTTTGACAGTTTTTTTTTTTGTTTAATTTTTGCAGCATGTTTACACTGTTAAGATTATGAAAAATATAATATATTCTCAAACTGTTAAAACATTTTGTTAATACTTATTGAGTTTAATTGTTCTGAATTTCTGAGTCAATATCGTTTTTTTTAATTTAAAACAAGACTACATATGATTTAAATCTTTCAAATAACAAAAAATTTTATTTTAAAGTACAAATATGAATCTATGTTCCTTTATGGACTTTTCCTAGAAACCTTAAAAGATTAATGTAAATTCACGTTTGTTTTAAGAAAAGAAAAATATAAAATATAAAACAAATAACATGTACTTGCATCTTGCAGCTTAGCAGACATATTAAATTTGAAATTAATCGATTGTAAAAATTTTCTAGCTGTAACTTCTTAAATGAATGTTATTTCTTAAAATATAAACATTTTCAGTTGTAAGTATTTCCCTGTAAAATATATATTTCTCCATAAATAGAATTCTAAGAAAACTTTTATTTTTCCATTATTTATTTTCTCTAAACGATGCATTAAGACATTTTAAATGGTATATTTAGAAATTCTTCTTCCTCCCCCTTCCACTCCTGTCCATCAAATAAAAAAAAAAAATCTTTCAGTTCGATTTAATTTATGAAATATTCAAATATATTTTCCTTTCAAATGGATATTTCATGATTTTCTTTAAATAAAACAGAAAATTTCTAGATTGGTTTATTTAATTAAATATACTGTGTATTTGAAAGAAATCCATTTACACTGTACATGCAAATTTCTTTAAATGAGTGGATTTTCTCAGAGGTTGGAAAAAGAAAGGAATAAAACATTTATTGTAAATTCATTTATATTCAAGGATTCGATACATTAACCAAAGAATAACCCATTTAAATATTATTTTATTATGAAAGGATACCTATTTTTAAAACTGATTAAATATATACACTGAAGTGACAAAAGTCATGGGATACCTCTTAATATCGTGTCGGCCCTCCTTTCGCCCGGCGAAGTGCAGCAACTCGACGTGGCAGGACTCAACAAGTCGTTGGAAGTCTTCTGCAGGAATATTGAGCCATGCTGTCTGGATAGACGTCCATAATTTGTGAAAGCGTTGATGGTGCAGGATTTTGGGCACGAACAGAATCTCTCAGATGATGTCCCATAAATGCTCTATGGGATTCATGTCGGGCGATCTAGGTAGCCAGATCATTCGTTGGAATTATCCAGAATGTTCTTTCAAACTAATCGCGAACAGTTGTGGCCCGGTGACATGGCGCATTGTCATCCATAAAAATCCCAACGTTGTTTGGGTACATGAAGTCCATGAATGGCTGCAAGTGATCTCCAAGTAGCTGAACATAAGCATTTCCAGTCAATGTTCGGTCCAGTCGCACCAGAGGAAAGTCCATCCCATGAAAACAGCCCACACCATTACGGAGCCACCACCAGCTTTGAACAGTGCCTTGCTGACAGTTTGGGTCCATGGCTTCGTGGGGTCTGCCCACACTCGAACCCTACCATCAGCTCTTACAACTGAAATCGTGACTCATCGGACCAGGCCACGGTTTTCCATTCATCTAGGGACCAACCGATATGCTCACGTGCCCACGAGTCGCTGCAAGCGATGTCGTTCTGTCAGTAAAGGCACTCGAGTCGGTCTTCTGCTGGAATAGCCCAAGAAAGCCAAATTTCGCCGCACAGTTCTAACAGACAAGTTCCTTGTACGTCCCACATTGATTTCTGTGGTTATTTGACGCAGTGTTGCTTGTCTGTTAGAATTTACGACCTTTGCAGACGTCTCCGGTCTCGGTCGTTAAGTGCAGGCGGTCGACCACTGCGCTGTCCATGGTGGGATGTTATGCCTGAAATTTCATACCTCGGCACACCCTTGACACAGTGGATCTGGGAATGTTGAATTCCCTAACGATTTCCGAAATGGCATGACCCATGCGTCTAGCTCCAACTAACATTCCGCCTTCAAAGTCTGTTAATTCTCGTCGCGGTCATCATCACGTCAAAACCTCTTCACATGAATAACTTGAACAGAAATGAAAGCTCGCGAAAAAGCACTGCGCATTTATACCTGTTCTACGCGATGCTACTGCCATCTGAAAATTTGCGTATTGCTATCCCATGGCTTTTGTCACTCAGTGTATATTGAGACGTATTGTATTAGGTCTTGTTTTTTAAATAAAGAGAGCAACTGTCCGTCAATGAAGGAAATGAAAATTTTTTTTTGCTGAAGAATTAGAATAGTATTGAATGTTAATAAAAAAATTATCGTATCTTAATAAATTGACAATTAAGTACTGAATTTGTAGTATGTATCAGATTATGTAAAAAAATTTTAATTAAATAATGTAATAATTTGTCATGTACTATTCCATTTGTATTGTACATTTATAATGTATATTATGTAAAACATTATAAATGTAGAGCTCTGGTGGGCTGATGGCAAATTGGCTAGAGATCCCCAGCCTTTGGGGTATCGTAGGCTTCAGGATGGAAAAACCCGGCTATGTCATGGACATTTGTAGGGATTCGGAATCAACTTTAAGCCGTCTCATGTGACTGTACAGAGTCACAGAGCTCCATTTTTAGACTTCTCGCCCACATCATCCCAAACTATAAACAGGCAACTCAACTCTAGACACAATAATGTGGTGTGGTGTTGTGTAGTCATAGTAGTGGTTGGTAATCCACGTTAATTTGTATGTCCTGGTCTAACTACCCTAAAGTGTGCAAAAAATATATTCGTGTAGAACGACAAACCAAATTTGACCCCTCAGTGCCACAGTTTTCAGTTCGAGTACCAAGGTCAATGCCATGGATGCTGTAGGGGCTTCGAAACCACCCTTTTAAACAATAGGTTCCTGTCTAATATGACGTGTAGATCGTTGGGCAGACAACCCTACCTCTCCCTAAAAGAAAACATTCATGTTCCAAAAGTTTCACTCAATTAGGCAGACGGTCTTGGCCCACCAAGGGCTAGGCTGAATGGAAGAAGAATGAAGAATATTTCAGTTACCTCTATAGTTTTCTGTTAATAGACTAACTTCTGTTCAACGTGGAACGGATTGAAATTAACAAATTAAAACTAATAACAACGAATTAACAAAAATATGCAAAAATTTATTTCATGATAAAAATGACAGCGTAACTTGAAACGAAATAAAATAGTGTTAAATATAAAATAAATATTTCATAAAATGGTATATAATTCTAAGATGTGATTCCCTAACCAATTAAATATATCCTTTAAAATAACAGATAAAGCAAATATAATAGCCAAGATACATTAAGTAAACTTTATTACTTTGTTGATGAATTTAGGCAATTAAATAAAGAATGGACTGATTCCTAAGCTTTAAAGCTAAGCAAATTATCAATTTTATTAATACTGTAATAATTCATTGGAAGAAATAAGGGAAATAATCGTATGAAACTCAGTAAAAGGCCTGTTTTAAAGATTTATTTACTCAATAAAATGACAATTAAAGTCTCTTTAAAAATAGCATTGCGACAACATTCCTTAATATATTTTGTAAGAAATTCAGGGTTTTGAGAATTAAGAAGTTCAGACTTTTATAATTAATAAATTTTATGAATAACATTCAAAAAATTAAACCTGTTATTGATTCAAAAAAAATTAATAAAAAAATTCTGAACAAATATTGATTCTAAACTAGCAGCAAAAAATAATGATTCTGAAGGAATAAAGCTTTAATTAAACGATGTATAATTATTTTAATGATTCTCTTTGGTGAGTAATTAGATTTTAGCTTATTTTTAGTGTAAAATTGATTAAAAAAAGAACTTTAAGGGTTTAAAAATCTTTTATATACAACTTTTAGGAAAATTTCTGGTTGTAACTGAAAAATGTTTAACGTCATATTTTATGCAAATAACATCTATTTCGTATATTCATGAAAAATTTAAAACAGTACTTTAAAAACTGAATAAATTCAAACACTGTAAAAACTGATAAAAAATGAGTCATAATTCAATATGTTTATTTATTTCTGTATCAAAGCAGTAGTTTTTGAGGGTAATAATCTGACCACCAATTTAAAATATCATTTCCAGATTTAGGCTATTCTTTGTGAGTAATATCTTTTTAAATAAAACGTATTTTGGCAAAAAATCTTTGCACTAACTTTAATTTGTTTGTATTAAAATTCCTTCGAATTTCTTTGAAATGCGATAGTAGCTGCATTAAATTTGAACTTCAAAAGGATAAGTTACATTTGATATTCAGAGAAATGAAAGGAAATTTAGATTTTATTCATTATCTATGAAACGATTTTTCTTAATATGTAAATCGAAATATATGTATACATTGGAGTTACTATTTTTAACTTTCTATTTATTTTTCTACTAAATTAATATTTTATTAATCAGTTAGCTTTTTGCTTATAAAATCTCCATTAAATATTTTTGAATATTTTAAACTAGCTTCAAAAAGGAAATTTATATTTTACACTCTGTAAAAAGTTGGATATTAAGTTCCTCATCTTAAATTCTTGTTATGTTTTATTTATTATTCTGAATATTTAGATAAACAACATGATATTTTCTTTGCATTTTTAATACTGTTTTACTGATTTAATATAAAACTATTTTCATCTTAAACCTTTAAAAATATATAGAAAACTAAATATGTAAGACCAGAGTAAGTCCATAATATTTTATGTTTAACATGTCATTTTATGTACAGTTGAGAGCTTTATATGCTATAAAAAGGGAGATATTCTTTTATTCATTCTTTCATAACTTTTTATAAGTTCGCTAAGAAATGCAATAGGTTTTTAATATATTGCAAATAAGTTTTATTTATATTAAATAAGTTGATATGCAAAATCACAAATACAGATTCATTAATAAAAATGTATTTACTAGGATTTTATTGATGTTCTGTCGATGATATTACATTTTGAATATGACTATTTCTTCCAAGTATCGAAAATATTAAAATGTTAAGCCTGATATTTATAATTGAATTTAAACTTTTTTTGAGAAATCTGTATAAAAATATTGAAGATATTTTCAAATCATTAAGACGATCATTGTGTATGTGGAAAGACGACGACGATTTGCCAGGTTATTTGAGAGCCTTGGTGGCATAGCAACCCCCCTATCTCCTGCTTTGTGAATGAGAGCTTAAGCTGTTTTAAGCTCATTGATTACATAGAAAAGTAATATATATATTATATATATAAGAAAAAAAAAAAGCATATATATATATATATATATTATATATATATATATGTTTATATATATGTATATATATATATAGTATTTCTATGTATCAATTAAAGAATAATAATTTAGTGGATACCTTTTTTATTATTTGTTTAATTAATTAGAAAAATTATGTATATACAATTATACAATTATACAACTATGTATGTATATAATCTTTATATTATTATTATTATTATTAAGTAAGGAATTATAGTTTAAAAGGGAAAAATTAAAGGGCGATAAAAAACAATAGAAACAAAAGCATTTGAAGAGGGGAAATTGTCACTCAGCGGAGAAATTGCATGGTACTTCGGGAAAGGAGGATATCGAAACGTTAATGAACAATAATATTCAGAACAGGTAAGATTTTTTTCGATTTTTTGAAATAGGGAAATATTTTTAATTGAAAAGAAGAGTTATCTTCATCAATTAAACTGAGGGTTTAATGAATCGAAGATGCTTTTAGTTTTTCATGTTGTTTTAATGTTGATCATTTCTCAAAAATATGTTTTCAACTTAAAAAAATTTTTAAAGTGCAAATATATTTTAATATTGTTCCTTTTTAATAT
>BPLR01001999.1:0-75603 GCA_021605095.1 Caerostris extrusa
CTCGGATTTTATTTTGCTCAATATTTTACAACATTGACAGTGTTTGAATGCAATGAAAAACCACCATCAAAACAGAAAATTTTAAGTTAAAGATATGTTTTTTTTGATTTGTTCATGGTTTATGATCTTGATCCTCCTCAGTGTCCAGAAAATGCAGGCACTCCGAGTAAAATCACTCATGTGGAGGAAAAACTAACAGGTTAAGGTAAGGCAACCTTAGTATTTGATTTGGCCCTGCATGTTCTACAGCCATATGAGATCGGGACCTTACTAAAAAGCCAGTGATTCCGAACCACTACGGACATCCTTAAAACCTCAGAGACTCGAACCTGAAACCTATGTCCCTCCAACCCTGTCACTCGGACATCAGGCCCCATAGAAAAATCTTACTCTATATATAATTTTAATTTTAATTTGATATTCGAATTAAAAATTTTTTTGTTAATCGAAACAGAAACACTATTTTTAATGTCGTACAAATCAATTCCTGCAAATTAATTTACAAAAGCTTCTAATTTCTTTCCATTTTTCCTTTTCAAATTGAGTTTTCCTTTCCAAAACTTTTAACTCAACCTTTTTTTTTCCCTGTGTGTGTTTCGTCTTCCACTTTTAATGAATGAGATAACCTGAGAAAAATGGGTCATTTAGCAGCTGTTTAAAAGAGTCCAAACACAAGATGATAATAATAATAAAAAAAAAAAAAAAAACGCCATCTCTCTCTCGCCGTTTATACACACCTCCCCTTCTAAACAACGCCCCAAAATCGATAGTTTTAAATGTTTATTGTTGGTAATCAAGGAAAAGTCTTCAAATAAAAAATAACGAAAATAATACCACGTGCAAAAAAAAAAAAAAAAAAAATAAATAAAAAAAAATAAAAAAAATAAATAAAAAGAGAAAAGGTTGGAAGTTAGAATGTGAAGATTTCCCTGACAATTGGTGGGGAAGAGGATGGATAGCTAGAGGCCGACCCTTTTACTCCATCCCTCCTTTTTCAAAAATGGAGCAGCAGCAGCAACCAGGAGGGGAGATATTTTGCATTATTTTTGAAAGTATAATGAACATATTTCCGTAGCCGAACAAAACGCGTTGCATATTGATGAAGACCGAAATGATTTAAAAAAGAAGGCGGCTGCTTTGCTTTTGTTGCGTCCTGCCTTTCCCCTTGACAGAAAGGTTCCATCGTGGACGGTATGTTCCACCATCAGAACAATGGGTCGAGGAAAGAAATTATTATTAGAATGTTTTGGAATTGATTAAAAATTTGCATGCTCACTTGTACGTGGAACTCAGTAGTAAGTGGATGTCATCTCAGAAACGCCATGGAAGTAAATGAACTGGATGACACAGACAGTTTTGTAAGTATGAAGTAGGAGGAATGTGCTGGAAGACGACTGGGAAAAGTGGTGTAATTTCTGAACAGGCTTGAATTAGACTTGATGAATTGAGTTGAAAGTGTACAATAAATTAATGCAAAAATGTTTTTTTTTTTAATTGATGATGAAGTAGATTTATAGCAGGATAAAAACGCTGATTCAATTTTTTTAATAGTATTCGTATACTGCGAGAAGTTCTTTTATGAAGTTTAACAAAATGAAGAGTGGTGTATTATGGTCATATTCATAACGTTACATTGATGACTCATAATAATTTGTAAGTTAATCCATCAATTTTAATTTTCCCGACTAGATGACATTGATAAGTTTCGACACATATAAGTAAACACATCAGTTAAAAAGGTTTTAGTTGAAAATATGTTTTTTGATTTAAGTGCCTTAAATTGATGAGTGTGGTATAGTGGAGTAGTTTGGGGAATATCAACAAAAAGTGGTATGTTTACATCTCTCAAATCCAATTTGAGCTTGATGAAAGTTCTGCGATGCAATTATTTAAGATTCTATGAATTTAATTAAAAAAAAAAATCAAAATTAATTTCTTATAAATTTCTAGGCCTTATGATTACGTAAATTTGCATAACTAAAAAATTCTTTTAACCAAATATTCATTTTTCGTTTATTAAATTGATGAAATACCATGTAAAGGTGATTATTAAAAATAATGCATCTAATATTTGCGTTAAATAAAGATATTTTCGTATCAATTTCTAAATTACATATACCTTTTGACTCAGCTTAAAAATGTATTGATAATTTTGTATGTAGTGATTTTAGTATTGTATGCAATGTTCACTTTAGTATTGTTTGCAATGTTACTATAGATACGAATTAGTTAGGAACTTAAGAGCTACTTTTGATACAATTGCATGAAGTCTTTCAATTTTAGTGCATACAATTTTTTCTCTTTAACATTAAGTTACAGAAGACATTACACAAAATAGTCCTAATGGTAATCAACCAAATAATATCAGAAAAAATGCAGTAATATTATACAAATTCCAAATAAATAAATAAACTGGATGGTGAAAAATATTTGACAAAATTCTATGAAATTTTTAATGAATTATTTCACAAAAATTATATCCAAGAAACAAATATTTTTAAAAACTAATGCATTAGTAATATTTTGTTTCTAGAAATTATAGCTACATTTTAGTAATTTTTGTTAAACATAATAATTAAAACAACATATTTATTTTGCTTGTTACTTATTTATTGAAATAAAGGAAAACTGTTAGAATTTATTACATAATGCTAGTAAACAATAGAGTGATTGCATATTTATAAAATTTCAAACTTAATTACAAAATCAATGAAATTGATGATAAAATACTGTTACTAAATAACATCTTGAAAGAATCTTTTTAAGCCTTCTATACAGAGAGAAATGAATTTTTATGGCAGAAATTAAATCAAGTACAATGATTGTTAATGGTTAATATGTTTGCGTAGATTTGAATTTATGTTATCACTTTCAGATGCGAAGTTATGAGAGATTTCACAAAATAAATTTCCAACAAATACTAGTAAATTGGATGACACAGACTTGAATTTTTAAAGTGGAAATAAATTTGATTAAGTGCTACTTCATGAAGAGTTTCGGAAAATGTCTGACATTTTATCATTGATGTGAGTGGTGTGATTGACTTGCAAAATTAAAAGAAAAAGAAAGAATGAATGATTTAAAGAGTGATAATTATAAATTGATGAATCCTATTAGAATTAATGGTAACAACAACTTCTAACAGTGAAAAAGCTATGAGAGAAATGAATTTAAATTGAACGAAAGTGATAACTGTCTTTAACGAATAAATGTCCGATTCGTGGCTCAGTGGTAACTCGCTCATCTGGTGAGCATTACGGCATAGGTTCAATCCGTTGGTAATAATAATAATCCGTTGGTGCTAATAATATGTTGTAGGTACTGTTCCTAAAAACGATGGGACTCGATGGCGTTTGTGATATTCAGCATCTTGCCTTGTTAGTCGGACTATCTGGTGGGAGTTTTCCGGGTTTCCTCTCATACGATACGTAAATGCGGGGTAGTTACCCCTAAAGTCCTACCGGAAGGCACTGCCCTTCTTCTTCAGTGTCACGAATTCAAATTAGATTTCTACCTTCAGGTGCTCTATCACAACAGAAGCTGCCCTCCCTTTCCGTCTTTCCATGAGACCACACGGGTTCTTGGACTTGGTCTACATGTTGCTGTCTAATCTATAATCTATCGTTAATCAGTGGCAACGCAAGCCGCTGGGGAGCATCAGGGCAGAGGTTCAATCCACTGGCTGCTTTCTTGTGGACACTATTTAAAAAAGCGAGGGGCCTCGATGGTGTTTGTGATGTTCAGCATCTTGCCTCGTGAGTGTGAGTCAGACTATCTGATGGGAATTTTCGGGTTTTCTCCCATACGATACGCAATACGTAGTTCCCCTAAAAGTCCTCCCGGAAGGCCCTGCCCGCTTTCTTCAGTGTCATGGAGCCAAGTTGCACTTCTACCTACGGGTGCTCTATCACAACAGAAGTTCCCCCTTTCTCTGCTTCCATGAGACCATACTGATTCTTGGACTTGGCCATGTTGCTGTATGCCATGTGGGATAAGAAACAACATGCTCCATCACAACAGAAGCTACCCCCCCTTTATCTGCTTCCATGAGACCACACTGATTCTTGGACTTGGTCATGTTGCTGTATGCCATGTGGGATAAGAAACAACATGCTCCATCACAACAGAAGCTACCCCCCTTTCTCTGCTTCCATGAGACCACACTGATTCTTGGACTTGGTCATGTTGCTGTATGCCATGTGGGATAAGAAACAACATGCTCCATCACAACAGAAGCTACCCCCCTTTCTCTGCTTCCATGAGACCACACTGATTCTTGACTTGGCCATGTTGCTGTATGCCATGTGGGATAAGAAACAACAGTTTTATATTTTTGATTTATTGACCCTGTTAATCTATAAAATTATTTAACAATTTTTTCATTGAAGATAATTTTAATAAAAGTAATAGCCTGATTGGTATGGTTTTCTTCCTACATTGAATAACAATCTTAATAAAATTTGACGACTGGCTGACACGTTTACTGCCTACTTTGATTTATCGATTGATGTGGTTAAAAGAAGATAATTTACAAAGGCACTCATGTTTTACAACTCATTAATTAATATTTAACTGCCATTTATTAGTTTATGAAAACGAAAACTTTTTCATTAAATTAAATCGTTATTAAGCGATTTAAACACATTTGATTTTTTTTTTCATCTGTAGAAGTCTTGTAATATGGAAGTAAAAATAATTATAAATTGCTGAATACCGTTAGAACTAATGGTAATTTTTCTAACAGTGGGAGAATGTTATGGGAGAAATTAATTTAACTAGAATGAAAGTGATAACAGTCTTTAACGAATAAATCCAAACATGAATTAAGTTTTTGTGTCTTTTGATTTATTAACCCAGTTTATCTATAAAACTATTTAAAAATTATCATAAAAGATAATTATAATAAAAGTTATGTCTGATTGGTATGGGTTTCTTCCTACATTGAATAATAGTGAACATCTGAATAAAAATTGGCGACTGGCTCATACGTTTTAAACCTATATTGATCTATCTTTTGATATAATGTCTGATTGGTATGCTTTTCTTCTTGTATTGAATAACAGTGAACATCTTAGTAAAAAATTGATGATTAGCTGATAAGTTTTTACTACATTGATTTATCTTTTGATGTAATGTCTGATTGGTATGGTTTTTTACCTACTTTGAATAACACTGAACATCTTAATAAAAATTAATAATTGGCTGATAAGTTTTCTCCCAACTTTGAATCGTCTTTTGACGCAGGTTAAAAGATGATAGTTTACAAAGACACTCGCGTTTTGATACTCTTTTAATGAATATTTAATTGTAATTTAATTTATTATTTTATAAAAAACGAAAAATTTTCATTTTCAATAAAATTGAGTAATTAAAGAATTTTGCCTTCACAGACACAATTGTTTGATTTTTGAAAGGAAATTAATTTGCCATAGAATAGGTTCGTTATTTCATAGAATTGAAGGAAGATTATTAAAAATTCTAAGGCATTAAAGTGTCACTTTCTAGCTATCATAACTCTATTTTTATGATGAATTACAGACGACAATTCGTTGAAATACAGACATACTTATTAGATTATATAGTAATCATCAAAACGATGCTGATAGAGTCGATGGAAAAGTTTAATTGAATAATATGCTCGATAATTTATTTAAATTATTTAGTTTCGCTCGTCTTCGTAACATCTTTGATGTTTTCGTAACATCATCAGTCGTCACGACGTCTAATACTTCAGCGAAACGCTCAAAAGACACCGCAGAAGAGTCGGCAGGAGACAATTCTCTAATCGCCCCAGAACAATGCAGAAATTGTTCCTGACACTTCAACGCTTAACGCGGTTTACAGTGAAGCGCAGCAAAGAAGTTGCGGTTTTAGTTAAACGCTTTTCCTCATGGGGCATGTTACTTACCAACCCTTGAGATGATCCCCCCCACCCCTCCTTTTGCAAGGAATCTCACTCCCCGTGTAACAATGGGAAAAGGAAGGGTGCTGGAGGGTAGGCAGTGACTTGATTAATCGGTTAATCAGGGAGGTTAGCCGCAACTCGAAAGTGGAGGAATTCCACTGAGTGCCTTGCTCAACAATGGCCAAGGTTTGTTGGGATGGTCTAGTCTAGTCTAGTCTTGTTAGGAGATAGTGCCAAGATGGACGGTGGAAATAAAGTTTTCCAGCGAGGTCTTTTGTGGTGGGTGCTTTGTTTAAGGAAGAGATTTGCTTTTGCGGGGTTGGTATTGCGATTTATTTGGGAGTGTGGAGTGCTGTTTGGTTTGAAAAGAAAGTTTTTCGCCGAGTTTTAATTCTAAGAATAATAGTTAAAGAGATATTGTTTAAAGGACCGTAAAAGTTCATAATTTCTTTGTATAGTTTTATATGAAATACTGATAACTGTTAAGTGTGAAAGTATATTAATAATTTATCAAGGGAAATACCTGAATTATATTTAATTGCCATATTTTTAATTTTTGACTTTAACTTTCTAAAAAGTACTTTTTATAAGTAATCATGAAATAAAAGTGTACATTTATTTAGCAAAACATTGAATCCAGTGGTGGCATGCATGTTTGTTATTGGTTCAGTATCCACTTGAAACTGTAGTTTCCGGTCTAATTAGTCCAAACTGTGCCCAAACAGACCATAGAGCCACAAATCAAACCAAATCTCCCTACTTTAATTTATCTTTTTGATGTAATGTTTGATTGGTATGGTTTTCATCCTGCCTTGAATGATACTAAACATCTTAATAAAAACTGACGTCAGGCTGATAGGTTTTCTCCTAACTTTGATTTATCTTTTGATGCATTTAAAAGACGATAGTTTACAAAGACATTTATGTTTTGATACTCATTAATGAATATTTAATTTACTATTTTACGTAAACGGAAAATATTTAATTTTAAATAAAATTGAGTAATTAAGGGATTTAGTTTTTTATAGACACTATTATTATTTTATTTTGTAAAGCTCTTGTAATGCTAATTAATTATTTTTTCATAGAATAGGTTCATTATTTCATAGAATTGATGAAAGATTATTAAAATTTCTATGTCATTAAAATATCACTTTCTAACTATCGGATTTTTTGATGAATTACGCATACCAATTCATTGAAATACAAACATACTTATTAGATTTCATAGTAATCATCAAAACGATACCTACTGAGTCGATAGAAGAGTATAATTGAATAATATACCTGATAACTTGTTTAAATAAAGTAGTTTCGAGCCCTGCGTAACATCTTTTGACGTCTAATACTTCAGCGAAACGTTCAAAAGACACCGCAGAAGAGTCGGCACAAGACAATTCTCTAATCGCCCCAGAACAATGCAGAAATTGTTCCTGACACTTCAACGCTTAACGCGGTTTTCAGTGGAGCGCAGCAAAGAAGTTGCGGTTTTAGTTAAACGCTTTTCCTCATGGGGCATGTTACCTACCAACCCTTCGAGACGACCCCCACCCCCCCCCTTGCAAGGAATCTCACTCTCCGTGTAACAATGGGAAAAGGAAGGCTGCAGGTGGGTAGGCAGGGACTTTATTAATCTGTTAATCAGGAGGTTAGCCGCAACTCGAAAGTGGAGGAATTCCTCTGAGTGCCTTGCTCCAACAATGGCTGAGTTTGTTGGGATGTTCTAGTCTAGTCTTGTTAGGAGATAGTGCCAAGATGGACGGTGGAAATAAAGTTTTCCAGCGAGGTCTTTGATAGGGGGCGGGTGCTTTGTTTGAGGAAGAGATTTGCTTTTTGTGGGTTGGTATTGCGATTTATTTGGGAGCGTGGAGTGCTGTTTGGTGGAAAGAAAGTTCTGTGGACAGAGGTAAAACAGAGAATAATAGTTAAGGAGATATTGTTTAAAGAACCGTAAAAGTTCATCATTTCTTTCGTATGGTTTTAATTGAAATAATGATAATTGTTAAGTGTGAAAATATATTTAAAGTAATTCGTATAGGACAACCTGAATTGTACTTCATTGCCATGTTTTTATTTTTAGAATTTTACTTTCTTAAAAAGTACTTTCTAAAAGTACTCATGAAATAAAAGTGAACTTTTGTTTAGCAAAACGTTGAATCCCTGACGGTGGCATGGATGTTTGTTAGTGGTTCAGAATCCACTTGAAACTGTAGGTCCCGGTCTAATTAGTCCAAACTGTGCACAAACTGACCGTAGAGCGACAAACCAAACCAAACCAAATCTCCCTACATTGATTTATCTATTGAAGTAATGTCTGATTGGTATGGTTTTCATCCTAACTTGAATGATAGTGAATATCTTAATAAAAAATGACGTCTGGCTGATAGGTTTTCTCCTAACTTTGATTTATCTTTTGGTGCATTTAAAAGACGAGAGTTTACAAAGACACTCATGTTTTGATACTCATTAATGAATATTTAACTGTTAATTTATTATTTTACGTAAACGGAAAATATTTAATTTTAAATAAAATTGTGTAATTAAGGGATTTAGTCTTTATAGACACAATTATTATTATTTTCTTTTGTAAAGGTCTTGTAATGTTAATTAATTATTTTATCATAGAATAGGTTCATTATTTCAGAGAATTGATGAAAGATTATTAAAAATTCTATGTCATTAAAATATCACTTTCTGATTATCGGGACTATGATGAATTACATGTACCAATTCGTTGAAATACAGGCATATTTATTAGATTCTATATAATCATCAAAACGATACTGACAAAGTCGAGGGAAAAGTTTAATTAAATAATATGCTTGATAACTTATTTAAATAAAGTAGTTTCGCTCGTCTTCGAGTCCTGCGTAACATCTTTTGACGTCTAATACTTCAGCGAAACGTTCAAAAGACACCGCAGAAGAGTCGGCAGCAGACAATTTCTCTAATCGCCGCAGAACAATGCAGAAATTGTTCCTGGCACTTCAACGCCTAACGCGGTTTGCAGTGAAGCGCGGCAAAGAAGTTGCGGTTTAGTTAAACGCTTTTCCTCATGGGGCATGTTACTTACCCCCCACCCCCTCCCTTTGTAAGGAATCTCACTCCCGTGTAACAATGGGAAAAAGGAAGGGAAGGCAGTGACTTGATTAATCGGTTAATCAGGGAGGTTAGCCGCAACTCGAAAGTGGAGGAATTCCTCTGGAGTGCCTTGCTCAACAATGGCCAAGGTTTGTTGGGATGGTCTAGTCTAGTCTTGTTAGGAGATAGTGCCAAGATGGATGGTGGAAATAAAGTTTACCAGCGAGGGTCTTTTGTGGTGGGTGCTTTATTTAAGGAAGAGATTTGCTTTTGTGGGTTGGTATTGCGATTTATTTGGGAGTGTGGAGTGCTGTTTGGTTTGAAAAGAAAGTTCTGCGGCCAGAGTTAAATCTGAGAATAATAGTTAAGAAGATATTGTTTAAAGAACCATAAAAGTTCGTCATTTCTTTCGTATAATTTTATTTGGATTAATCATAATTGTTAAGGGGGAAAATATATTCGACATAATTCGTTAAGGAAATCATTTAATTATATTTAATTGCCATGCTTTTATTTATAACTTTTGTTTTCTTAAACGACGAAACGAGTATTTTTTAAAAGAGTTCAAGAAATAAGAGTGAACATTTTTTTTTAGCAAAACATAATTACGAGAATATCTGCTTTAAGAGACCTGATAAAGTGATTAGCGCTCTGGCCTTTGGTACCACAAGCTTCAGGTTTGAATCCTGGCAGTGGCATGCATGTTTATGGTGGGAAGTGGGAGTGGTTCGAATCCACTTTAAACTGTGTATTCCGACCACAGTTTGGACCAATTAGACAGGACCTATTCTAATAGGTCCAAAGTGTGCACAAAATGACAGTACAGCCACAAACCAAACCTAATTTCTCTACAATGGTTTATCTTTTGATGTAATGTCTGATTGGTATGGCTTTCTTCCTACATTGAACCATAGTGAACATCTTAATAATAATTGATGACTGATTGATAAGTTTTTTCTCTACTTTAATTTATCTTTCGATGGCATTAAAAGGGAATAGTTTATAAAGGTATTCTTGTTTTGATAGTCATTAATGAATTTTTAATTGTCATTTAATTTATTATTTTATGAAAACTAAAATTTTTCATTTTATATAAAATTATGTAATTAAGGGATTTAATCTTCATAGACACAATTATTTGATTAATGAAATTAATTTATCATAGAATAGGTTACTTATTTCATAGAATTGATGAAAGTTTATTACAAGGCATTAAATTTTATTATTAAGACAAATAAAAGCTTATTATTAAAGCATTAAAATATCACTTTTTAACTATTGGAGATCTATTCTTATGATGAATTACAGACTCCAATTGTTGAAATACAGACATACTTATTAGATTTCCTAATAATCATCAAAACGATACTGACGAATTCAATCGAAAAATTTAATTGAATAATATGCTTGATAACTTATTTAAATAAAGTAGTTTCCCTCGTCTTCGAGTCCTGCGTAACATCTTTTGACGTCTAATACTTCAGCCAAACGCTCAAAAGTCACCGCAGAAGAGTCGGCAGCAGACAATTCTAATCGCCCCAGAACAATGCAGAAATTGTTCCTGACACTTCAACGCTTAACGCGGTTTGCAGTGAAGCGCTGCAAAGAAGTTGCGGTTTTAGTTAAACGCTTTTCCTCATGGGGCATGTTACTTACCAACTCCTGAGAGGATCCCCCACCCCTCCTTTTGCAAGGAATCTCACTCTCTGTGTAACAATGGGAAAAGGAAGGTGCAGGGACGGGGAGGCAGGGACTTGATTAATCGGTTAATCATGGAGGTTAGCCGCAACTCGAAAGTGGAGGAATTCCTCTGGAGTGCCTTGCTCAACAATGACCGAGTTTGTTGGGATGGTCCTAGTCTAGTCTTGTTAGGAGATAGTGCCAAGATGGACGGTGGAAATAAAGTTTCCCATCAGGGTCTTTTTGTGGTGGGTGCTTTGTTTAAGGAAGAGATTTGTTTTTGTGAGTTGGTATTTTGATTTATTTGGGAGTGTGGAGTGCTGTTTGGTTTGAAAAGTAAGTTCTGTGGCGAGTTATATCTGAGAATAATAGTTAAGGAGATATTGTTTAAAGAACCATAAAAGTTCATAATTTCTTTCGTATAGTTTTATTTGAAATAATGATAATTAAGTGTGAAAATATATTCAACATAATTCATAAAGGAAATCATCTGAATTATATTTAATTGCCATGCTTTTTTTATTTTTAGACTTTTACTTTCTTAAAAAGTATTTTTTAAAAGTACCCATGAAATAAAAGAGAACATTTATTTAGCAAAACATTGAACCCTTTGACGGTAGCAAGTGATGGATGTTTGTTAGTGGTTCAGGTTTGAATCCACATGTTTTTAAACTGTAGGTCAAGGTCTATTAGTCCAAACTGTGCACAAAATGACCGTAGAGTGACAAACCAAAACCAAATCTCCCTACATTGATTTTTTTTGGATGTAATGTATGATTGGTATGGCTTTTTCTTTCAACCTTAAATGATATTAAACATCTTAATAACTACTGACGTCTGATTGATAGGTTTTCTCTCAACTTTTATTTATCTTTTGATGCATTTAAAAAACGATAGTTTAAAAAGACATTTATGTTTTGATACTCATTAATGAATATTAAACTGCCATTTAATTTATTATTTTACGTAAACGGAAAATATTTAATTTTAAATAAAATTGTGTAATTAAAAGATTTTGTCTACATGGACACATTTATGTGATTTTTTTTTCATTTGTAAATGTCTTGTAATGTAGAAGAAAATATTTTCTATGTTTCATAGAATTGATGAAAGATTATTAATAATTCTAAGGCATTAAAATAGCAATTTCTAGCTACTCTACTTTTATGATGAATTACAGATACCAATTGTTGAAATACAGCCATATCTTATTAGTTTTTATAATAATCATCAAAACGATACTGGCAAAGTCGATCGAAAAGTTTAATTGATAAATATGCTTGATAACTTATTTAAATAAAGTAGCTTCGCTTGTCTTTGAGTTCTGCGTAACATCTTTTGACGTCTAATAATTCAGAGAAACGAAACGCTCAAAAGACACCACAGAAGAGTCGGCAGCAGACAATTTCTCTAATCGCTGCAGAACAATGCAGAAATTGTTCCTGACACTTCAACGCTTAACGCGGTTTTGCAGTTTGCAAGCACAAAAGAAGTTGCGGTTTTAGTTAAACGCTTTTCCTCATGGGGCATGTTGCCAACCCCTTGAGATGATCCCCCACCCCCTCCTTTTGCAAGGAATCTCACTCCGTGTAACAATGGGAAAAGGAAGGGTGCTGGAGGGTAGGCAGTGACTTGATTAATCGGTTAATCAGGGAGGTTAGCCGCAACTCGAAAGTGGAGGAATTCCTCTGGAGTGCCCTTGCTCAACAATGCCCAAGTTTGTTGGGATGGTCTAGTCTACTCTTGTTAGAGATAGTGCCAAGATGGACGGTGGAAATAAAGTTTTCCAGCGAGGTCTTTTGTGGTGGGTGCTTTGTTTAAGGAAGAGATTTGTTTTTGCGGTTTGGTATTGCGATTTATTTGGGAGTGTGGAGTGCTGTTTCGTTTGAAATGAAAGTTCTGTGGCCAGAGTTATATCTGAGAATAATAGTTAAGGGAGATATTATTAAAGAACTGTAAAAGTTCGTCATTTCTTTCGTATAGTTTTATTTTGAAATAATGATGATTGTTAAGTGTGATAATATATTCAACCTAATTCGTCTAGGAAATTATATTTGAATTATATTTCTATGTATTTATTATTAGCCTTTTGTTTTCTTAAAAGATGAAAAAATACTTTTAAAAGGGGCCACAAATTGAAAGTGGATTTATTTAGCTTCATTATTTATATATTTATTTGAACATTTATTTTTTACCACAAGGTCCCTCACTTTAAAAACAGGCGTAAAACTCTGGCATATTCAGCCATTTCAGAGAAAAAAAGGAAAAAAATACTGGTCGTCTCGTCGAAACGGTCTTTCTTCACCAAACTCCGTGGCTCCTTTTCAAAACAATCTCTCAAGAAGGTAAGGGGTTAAGCTTTCCCTCACTCTGATTGGTGTACATTTCTCAACCTCGTAGTCTATCACCAATCATGATGGAACAACTCATAGTATAGTTCATATTCAATCTGTAGTTGTTTCGACCTGTGAAAGTTGCACAGATTTTCACTAATTTCCTCATTACATATGATAGCGAATATCTGCTATCAGATTTGAGTGACAGGTTGTTCTCATTAGTACAAAACACTAATTGCACGTAATATAACTACCCACAATAAAGCTCGTATACTGCAAATTTAATGGTGGGTTTATCATTATATACTTGTTCAATAACATACATTTCTCTCTTTTGGGAATGAAAAACTCAATGACAACTCTTCTCATGAGAAAAAAAAGGCTACAATATTAATATCGAAAATAGTTACATTGAAAATGTATCGAATTGTTTTATCATAAAATAAATATATGATTGTTCAGATCATTTGATTGTTTCAATTGCAAATTTTTTCTAAACACTTACATTGATAGCTTAACACTATTTTTCAAACAATTCAGCATAAGGATAACAAATTTTCTATTAAAACGTACGTCATAATAAAGATTAAACTACAAAAGACTGCATGAATCAACTGCAAAACTGTTTCTTTCTTTAACAAAATCTTCTTCCTTGCCTTTTTTACACATGAGTAACTTCACCCCTGATGGGGAGGGTTTTGATTGGCAGCTGGGTTGTAATACTTTTCTTTTACCCACTCAGAAATCGTAATAGATTGCTTACGTCACATAAATCTCAGTAGCAGCATTTATTATTTTTATATTTTTTACTATTTTTTTTTCATATCTGTCTCGAGTCAAAAGTTCTGCCGATCATCGATTGAATAGCAGGCAAGAGCCCAGTTTTGTTTGATTGCACGTTTCCCACAAAACGCCCGATCAGCTACCAGCTGCGGCCTTTTAGCTTAGAAAACCATTACGGCCACATAAAAATCTTCGAGAATTTCCTGGTAGGTATTTCTTTGAAGGTTTTTAAGGTTTGTTAGTGAAAAAGAGAAATTCACTACAAGTTAGTCTAATATTGCTCAGTTTATTGATTAATGATACTAGCAGAGCATCATTAAAAGTATTTAAACTGTGAGTTTAACTTGTTACTTTCAACTGCATATTTATTTATACAGATAACGGTATGATTTCCCCCTCCCCCTGAATGTTAGCAAAGGACATGGGTTAAAAGTGTCATGACTTTTTAAAAAATTTGCTAGATTTGACCAAATTGAATAAAAAAAAAAATATACCAATATTGAAAAAAATAAATCTTTGGTACTTTTTTGCATGTCTATTTATTCGAAAAAATAAATTTTAATTTAAAAAAAAACTATATTTAAATTCGACACAATATTCTTAAACTATTAATTGGGTTGTTTTAGCACTTTTTAAAAATAAATCAAATCTAATACAACTATATGTGTACTCAATATAACACATATATATACTTATCTATGTGTTATTTTACTATTTTGTTGCTCAAAATATTTATTATGTTTTTTTTTTCAAAATCTTACAATCTTTCGTAACAGGTAAAATTTTCGGATTGTATATATCTTTTTTTTTTAGAATTTAATGCAACCTTTAATTCTGAGATATACGTATTTGAACCTAATAGAAATTAAATGCATCGCAAAACATATTCCTATGATTTTAAGGTTAAAAAACGTTAACCTTAAAAATGAAAAACTAGAAAACGTTAACGTTGAAAATTTATTAAGGTATTCTTTTTATTGAATTTGTAAAGTTTGTGAAATAAAAATATGAACTTATAAACAGTGAACTTATAAGTAACTCAGGATTATATTGATAATTTAAAAAATTTTTTTAAAAGATTCTTATTTTAGTGTTACTGTAAATTCCTTACAATGTATTTCATTTTTTATAGAAAACAAAGTGAAATTATAAATTTTTTTGAAAAAAATTAATTAAAGTTAAATTAAAAAAAAGCTCAATTTTTTTACAAATTTGGTTCTATTACTATTTTACATATAAACTCATACTGAACATATGAAAAAAATTAAATAATATAAGAAAAATAATAAATAATAATATTTAATTATAAATGTTTATTAATAATAAATAATAATATTTGAATAATATAAAAAAAATACAAATTAGGATTGAATATTTATTACGAAAATTAACTAATTTAAGTTTGGCTTAACTAATTTAATTAATTAATTTAGCTCAGCCAAACCTTTAAAACTTTTAATTATAATTTACATGTTTGCTTTGTTTTAAAAATTTTTCTTCCCCGCACTTCCTTTTAAGATTCTCCCTTTTTCTTCCTCATTTCCTTATACTTGTTTTTCCCTATTATCTTCCAACAAGCTGCTTTAAAGTTGGTTCTCAATATGTAAACTCATAATCTTTAATTAAATACCAATTTTTGCTATAATATAACCAAAAAGTAATTAACAGAAAATAAATTTATTGTAATTTAGATAGCAATTATAAATACTTAAAATAAGAATTTTTAAATATTCTGCACATTCAATGATTGATTCTGTAAAACGGTTTACTTTGCAGTTATACTGTTTGCCGAAAAAGCCTCCATGCAGGCAGATAGATATATTTATCCCATACATTGATTCTAAACATTCTTTTTTATATGGTATAATTGTTTTTCGCTTAAAACAGTTCTACGATTGTTCCCTGAATAAAAATGCTACAATTAATATTTTGTTTTAAAAATTTTTCTTCCTCGCACTTCCTTTAAGATTCTCCATTCTTTTCTTCCTAATTCTTTTTTTTTTTTCTCTTCTAATGCAGCTGGCAACTAGACCGTGATCTTTTATGCCATAAGGGCTGCACCGATGTTACTCACTTTGCATTACCCAGGGGGCGCGTGCAACTTGATGGTAAGGTACGGACGCGGAGTAACAATGCCCCCGCAACGCTCTACGATACTATTAGGACCGGGAACTATGGTTTAAAGTGGATTCAGAACCACTACAAACATCCATGGCACCGCCGGGATTTGAACCCGATGCATGTGGTACCGAGCGCCAGAGAGCTAGCCATTCGGCCATCAGGCCCCTCTTCCTAATTCTTTACGTGTGTTTTTGCCTCATTATGTATAAACAAGCTGCTTTAAAGTTGCGCTCACGTCGTATAAACTCATAATATTTAATTAAATATCATTTTTTGATATAATGTAACAAAAAAAGTAATTGACTAAAAAAATAAGTTGATTGTAATTTAGATAGCAATTTTTTTTTGTTCTAATACAGCTGGCAAACACTTAGACAGCTTGGTCTTGGGTGTCTTAAGGCAAGCGCTGCACAGGCATTACTCACTTTGCACTACCCTGGGGGCGCGTGTAACTTGAAGATAAGCCACGGACGCGGAATAACAATGCCCCCTCAACGCTCTACGATCCTATTAGGACCGGGACCTACGGTTTAAAAAGTGGATTCCGAACCACTACAAACATCCATGGTACCGCCGGAATTCGAACCCGAAACCTGTGGTACCGAGCGCCAGAGCACTAGCCACTCGGCCATTCAGGCCATCGATAGATAGATTATTAATACTTAAAAAAAAAACGAGAGTTTTTAAATATTGTGCACATTCAGTGATTGATTCTGTAAAACAGTTTACTTTGCAATTATACTGTATGCCGAAAAAGCTTCCATGCAGGAAAAAATATATGTATATTTCACCCATATATCTATCATATTGCTGATTTCTAAGCATTCTTTTATATATTATAATTGTTTTTCAATTAAAGTTCTACAATTGTTTCCTGAATAAAAATGCTGCATTTAATATTTTGTTCTAAAATTTTTACTTCGTCGTACTTCCTTTTCTTCCTCATTCCTTAAACTTGTTTTTTCCCTATTATTTTTAAACAAGCTGCTTTGAAATTGCACTCTCGCTATATAAACTCATAATATTTAAATAAACATCCATTTTTGCCAATATATAACAAAATATCATAGACGAAAAATAACTTGATTTGTAATTTAGATAGCAATTATAAATACTTAAAATAAGAATTTTTAATATAGAATATATTCAACGATAATATGATGATTCTGTAAAACAGTTTACTTTGCAATTACACTGTATGCCGAAAAAGCTTCCGTGCAGGAAAAAAAATATATTTCTCCCATATATTGATCATATTATTGATTGCTAAGCATTCTTTTATATATTATAATTGTTTTTTATACCTATATTAAAATTTTTTTATAATTATTTTTCATTTTAAACAGTTCTACAATTCTTCTCTGAATAAAAATGTTTCATTTAATATTTAGTGTTTTATTTGTGAAAATTACTTAAAGTGAAAATTTTCTATTGTAGCTTAAATAAAATTTGCTATTTTAGCTGCATAACTGCATATTAATGAGTATATTTTCAAAATTGAATAATTATTATTATCAAGAAATGATTTAAAAGAATTTATTCATAAAAATCTTCTAATCTTTAAAATGTTTATTTTGATTTTGTCAACAACAGAAAAACGGCACATTATTTATTAAATACAGTGTAAACAAATTAATCGTTGTTGATTATAATCTTGTAAGTCAATCAGCTGAGGCTTGATTAATATTTTTAAAACAGAAATTCATTGTTAGCACTTGGCTAATGTGGCGTATATGGGAATATATCTGATAAACATTCAGAAAATGTGAAAAAAGGAATTAAATTAAATTGATGAATAAAATGATAAAAATATCTTAAAGATGAAGTTCGATTTAATAATTAAGAAAAAGACTTATCTTTTTTCATCTGTTTCTTAAATTACATGAGCAAAATTTTTTTGATTCCCAAGATAACAAATATCCAGTACAGATGGTATTAAGAATCCAACACAATTTAATTACACATAATTATATTGTTTTAGAAGCAAATATTTTGAAAGAAGAAATTCTTAGTTTTAATTACTCAGATGTTTTGCTATGTTTGAAAAATCACTGAAAACAAGTAATATAAAAAAAAAAAATTTTAAGTCAATTCCTACTTTTTTTCACTATATTGCCGGAAGTCCAGTATAAATAATTTTCATTCATTTTTTTTTAAGTTTATCTGGCGCCATCTATTGGTAGATATATGCAACTTAAATCTAAAAAAACCTAAAATTAATGAAATAAATTTAATTACTAAATTAATATTTGAGAAAACTGTATTAACATCAAGTGTCATCCACTACAAGTTAAAAAAAAATTGTATTTGAACTTGAGTGGATAAATAAGAAGTATTTTATGAACAATTAAAAATTTGAACAAGATATATAGCGAGAGTGTGAGCTAATAGAAGGAATTGAAAAAAAAAAAAGAGTTTCGTGTCTAAAAACAAATAACAAGGTATTTAAAAATACTTTTTCAATAACTATTTAAAAATATATACATATATATATATCTTTTAAATATAAATGAAATCATTTTACTTCAAGGAAAAATCAAATTACAGTGTAAATTTTAGAACTTTTTTAAAGACAAAATACAAGGGTCGGCTTATATACGAATTCACTCATCAGGCAAAAAAGCGTTGGCCCTTTTTTTAGTTTGCTTGGCGCAAGTGCTAAATCGCCAAATATCGATAAATAAAGCTCGATTATTTTTTCTATGTATTTATTTTGTTTAGATTTCTTAAGTTTATGATTTTTTAAAAAATGAAATGTGTTATTCGTTTTATAAACATAAGTTGTTTTTTTATTTTTGAAATTGCTCATATTGCTGATTTTTCTGCATCGTCGCCAAAACGAAAAATCTTAAGTTGGCAAAATTTTCGCCTGACGAACAGCAAAATATTAAAACGAAAGCCAGAAACAATAATAGAATACCTGTAAATAATAAACGGCACATTAATTTTTTTTTTTCATATCTACTTATAAATGGTTTTGAATTATGGTAAATATTTTGGAGAAAAAACACACTTTGGGCTTATAGAAGGATTGGTTTATATTTGAAAATATACAGTAATATTTTGTCACTTTTTCAATTTTAAATAAATAAGGGAATTTTCATAAATATTTTAGAGAAAAAAAAACCCTTGGTCTTATAGACGGATTGGCTTATATTCAGAAATATACAGTAATATCTTGTCACTTTTACCAAATTCACTTATTTATTTAGAATTTAAAATGTTTTGGAGAAAAACAAGTAATGTAAAAAAAAAAAAAAAAAAAAAAAAAAATTTAAAGTCACTTCCTACTTTTTTTCACTATATTGTAGAAAGTTCTTTATTAATTTTCAATTTTTTAAGTTTATCCGGCGCCATATATTGGTAGATAATTGTAGCGACTTAAATCTAAAAAAAAAAAAAAAAAAATTAAAATTAATTAATTAAATTTAATTACTGAATTAATATTTGAAAAAACTGCATTAACATCCAGTGTCATCCCCTACAAGTTAAAAAAAATATATTTGAACTCGAATGGATGAATAAGAAGTATTTTATGAACGATTGAAAATTTGAACAAGATATAGGGAGAGTGTGAGCTAATAGATGGAATTGAAAAACACTTTAGTCTTGTAGACAGAATGGCTTATATTCGGAAATGTACAGTAATATTTTGTTTTTTAAATTTTAAATTTATGAATAAATAAAAATGAATAAAATATACAAAATGGTATTTTTTTTTATGATTATTATTCTTTTCAAGTTTAAATTTCTACGCTTATTTAATTTGAATATGTTAATATTAAAGACGTCAATTTTGCCTTAATTTTAATACTTTTCGAAAATTTAGTCTGACAAGTGTATACATTTTTCCCATAAAATGCTTACAAAATATTTTTAAATAAATAATTAAATAATAAAAAAAAATTGGCAAATCAAAGATAATTTTTAAATTAAAAAATAATCAAAATTAAGAAACTTTCCCTTATAAGTTATTTCTAATATAAAACTATAAACATACAACTATTCAAACATTATTAGAAAATAAATAAAAATTTTTAAGATTTGTTTTTCTTAGATAAATAAAAGCAATACATTATTAGAAGTATACGTTAAGTGATTTTTACTGTGCCTTAGAAACTTAAAGATTATTAAAATAAATCTTTAATGAGACGTTCGTTATTCTAGTTTTTCATATTCAGAAAGATAATTAATTACAAAAGATATTTTATTAATGAAATAAGGCAGATGGAATCTTTGTTATTTTATTATTATTAAATATTCATAGTATAAAGAATGAGTAAAGCTCATTTTGTTTGAAGTTACCAAATACATAATTTAAACTATTTATTCATAGATGAAATACTTAATTCTTGATTCACGAAGGTAGCGTTCATGTTTTTGTTTCTAATGAATGAATCACCAAGGAGTTTTTTTTTTGAACGAATGATTAAATTATTTATTAAAGGAAGTTCTTTTCGAATAAATTGTTTTTCTCTTTCAAGTTTTATTTCCACGCTGATTCATAAAATATTCACTACAAATTTCGATTATTAAAAATATGCTTCGAAGTAAAAAATGTTTGTGATTAATTAAATTAATTTTTTTCCTTTTTAATATTGTAATTTACTAATTAATTGTATGAAAAACAAGTAATTAATTTATCTTGATATTAAATATTTTAAATACAAAATATGTATTATTTTTACAAAGAAATATTTAATAAAACCCACGAATGAATTGTTGTTCAGTATTGGAATTATTTATGTGTTAATTATCTTTAATGTTAGATGGTTTTTAAAAAACAAAACACTTTAAAACAGATTATATTTAAACATAAAGCAACAAATTATATCTTTTTTAAATTTATAATTGAGTTATGTTTTATTAATTAAAATAAATTAATATTTATTATATTGAATAACATTACATAAATTTAAAAAAAATAAATACAATAATATAATAAATCTAAATAAATATAACAAAAATTAATATAAACAAAAAATTTATTGCACATGTATCATTTATGCTTCATAATCGTACAACATTAAGAAAGATGAATATGATTTTTACTTTAAAAGAAATAATAATTATATTCATAAATTAATTAAAATTTATGATATCGTAATTGTGTATAAGATAATTTAAATATGTTTTGTTAAAATGCTAGTAATAAGAATTTAGAAATCTTTATTGTTTTCTTAATTTGTCTTTTTAATTTAAAAGTAAATTTATGCAAGTAGCTAAGACTAAATTAATTTGTAAAATTCATTAATTTTTATATAACATTCAAAATTGATTTATTGCTAAGTGTTTAGTAAATGGGTAATTTTATTTTTCTTGCATTTCTCTTACATTAAATTTTTCTTATTTTTTTACATTTAATGAGACTGAAAAGAAAAACAATATTTTTGTATTACTTTGTGAAAATTGATTGTTAATTAAATAATGCACTACAGTGTAATAATTGGTATTAATAAAAGCTCTTTAGCCAGAATTTCCAGTTATCTAAAGGTATTTTCGTTAAAAGAAAGTTGTTTTACAAAATACTTTGATCTGTTTAGTCAGTTAAAAATATTTTTTTAATAGGACAATTTAAGAAAAAAACAATCAAAATCTTGAATTATTCTAGTTAAATTTTTGAATCTTTTAGATAAACGTTGAAATGTATTGAAAATATGGTTGCAGCAATTTTAATATTTTTATTTAAATGTTTTTATTTAAATTGCTTTTAAGCAAACTCAAATACATTACTCGTAAACATAAATTATACATTAGCTATTAGAATCCAAAAATATCATGTTTACATTACAATATAATATGTACATTATCTAATTCTTTTAAATTAACATTGCTTAGATATTGAATGCTGAAATATATAATTTAAACGATCTTGATTTTTTTTTTAATCCATTTTTTCTTATTTCAGGATTAATAATTTTTACTAACAATTATTCGATCATTATTACAAAATATTATGAGTTTAACAACTATTCTTTATCAAAGTTTGTATCATAATTATTTTACTAACAAAATCTCAAGTTATTCTCGGAGGTTTTAACAATATTTTGGTATATTATCATAATAACAAAAGTTTTAACCATTATTTTATTTTACTAATCTTATGTATCTAAACATGATATTAAATAAACATTGATAATTTTCTGCATTTCAATAAATTTAAACAAATTATGTATTAATTTTTAAAATTTCATCATTTAAATTCATTTTCCTACTTTTACTTTCAAAAATTGAAAATAAAAATTATTCAATGACAGAATTATTTATTGCTTATTTCTGCTTATAGCTAATCTTAGGTCTAACTAATATATTTACTGGTTAATGAATAGAATAAATATGGCCAATCAAGACGATAAAAAAAGTTGAGAAGATTTTTATATAATTCAAGTGCCTAAATAGAAAAATTGTAATTATGTTTTTTTAATAATGTTTATAATGAACGTTTTATTTTCAGTTTAAAAAGAAACAATAAAAATTATAAAATCTTATCAATCTCTGTAATTAATATTAAAAATTATAAAAACTTCTCTCTTTAATATTAATCTCTTTAATTATTTAATTAAGTGAATGAAATCGATTTGGTAATCGTAATTGATGAATCTCGTTAAGATACGAAATTCTATACTTTTAATTTAAAATTTTGAAATTATTATTAAAATGTTTATACGAAATTATTATTTTAAATGTTTTATAAGAAATTATTTAATAATAGTTTATTGCATCATGAAAGTTTCGAGAAGAGATTTAAATAAATATTTCATAGGAATCATTTTAACGGCATATATTACATACATATTAATCATTCGTTTTACAATATTAACATTAATACCAAAGTATTAGAACATTTTGTGCAACCAATCACATTCGACTAAAGGAAAAATTTCTCATTTAGATTGTACATTTTTTTGCATTAAGTTTCTACAAGATATTTTTTTACATTACTCGAGACAGCAAATGAATTTTTAACTTTAATTATTAATGCATTAAAAATGCCATACAGTTACAGTTAAATTACTGAATATGGAATTATTGAAAGAAATTAAATTTCTTATAAATTTCAAGTCTTCTCAATATCACCATCTTGTATGACACTATTTAATTAAAGAATGTGTTTTCGAGATTTAATTGGAGATATATTTTCCTTAGATAAGGATACAATTATATTTAAATATTCAGGGTGTAAAATGATACGATTATATGATGACATTAAATATTTGAATATTATGTCAGAGCAATATCTCGATAAATATGACACTATTACAGTCGTCATTTAATAAATTCATTACGTTGAAATTAAAATGAAAATAATTTTTAATCGTTTGTGAATTTAGTAATATATATTTTTAATAACAGATTTACATTCAAGTATTTATTATGCATATCTGATATATAACAGTTTTTACATTTTTAAGACTATCTTTAGTGTGTGTGTGCGTCTAATTAAGGAACAAAATGATTATCGTACCAATTCTGAATTCTAAATATCACACCATCACTTTATTAATTGTGTTGTTGTTGTTTCTAATCCACTTAGTCGACAGCAATATCTGAACCAGTTAATGAGTCATGATAAAGTGTAAAAAAGTGCATTTTCTTTTCTTTTGTCCTTGACATTGCGGACCTAAGACAAGGGTCTCCCAAAGAGAGAAATCTTATTTTGCCCCACCCGATTATACACCCGAGCACTGGGTGCCCATTTTAGTAGTCTTTTATGACATGCATGGGTTATAGCGGGACTATTCTAGCTCGGACTCACACGAGATGCATTAATTGTGAATTATATCATAGCGTAGTTCTTTTTAACTTCTGAAAAATACTGTTTAATTTCTTAATTTCTATTATTGATAAAGTTGTATTTAAAAAAAATGGCTGGCTTCAATTAAACATGCCAAATTGTCAATGGAAAAACTACATGGAAAAAGTTGAATGTTTTTGGGAAAGGTTAAATTTTCCCAAATGACTTGAATATTAAGTTAGCTAAATAAAATAATATTAATAGAATACGGAAGGAATCGTATTATTATTCTTTAATATCCACGCAGACATCTTAACCTGGCAACATGAATTTAAAAAAAATATCCAGTTCGTGATGGTACTAAAATCACAAACAGGAAAAAAAACTTATTCCCTGCTTTATTATCAGTGCTAAAGCCCACTGATCTTAGGGAAACCGATGATCCAAACCAACCTGCATCCCCCACGAGAAAAAGTCTACCCCTCAAGAAGATCCACTCACCAAAAAACTAAATAAACAGCAACAACAACAAAAAAAAAATCCAGTAGGAAGACGAAAAAAATGTCGTCTTCATCCACAGCTGGAGAGGTATGATCTTCTTCTGGGACATATATAAAAAATAATCAATATTTAAAGCTCCTGCGGTTAAGGGGCAGGGGAACTATATCTAGAGAGAGGGGGTGGGGTGGGGGGTGGAGAAGTACTGAAGAACACATCTGCATAAATTTCGTGCACTGGAGAAATGCAACTTTCTTTCCGTGGAAATCCCTTTGGATTCCTTAATAGGAAAAAGGAGAAGAAGATTCTGGGGTAGATGGGGAAAAAAGGGTGGAAAAAGTTGGAAGATGGAAAGGACAACAGAAGGGGTGGAGGGGTGGGCTGCATCCCCCCCTGCTTATCTTTCCCAAACCGTTTTTTTTTTTAATATCCGGCTCTTTTAACAAACCTCTTTTGCATGTGATATTTTCTTTGCCTCCTTTTTTAGGGTAACCCGTTTTTCGGAATCTTTTCGCAGCTTCCTTGCGAAGAAGTTGCCGGATTTTTGGGGTGTTTGACGTATGTGCCCGGATGTTTTGAGAGCCCGGATTCGCTCGGTGTCCGTCGGAATTCACCCGTGTGCCGTTCTGCTGACAGGAGGCGTCTGGGGGTTTCTTTTTTTACCCATTTTCTGATGGTTTTATAAGTTTTTGTTTAGACTACAAATGATATTCATTTTGTCGGAAATGTATAAAGGAATTTATTGCATTTGAGAAAGATATAAAGTTACAAGCAGGGTCTCAAATATTAAACATCTTTTCTTATTATTTATTTAATGTATAAAAAATAAATAATTTAAGAACAAGTAATTGGCTTTATCGATATGCAAGTTACCCATAAAATTATTAGATAGTTACTCAATCATTTTTGTTTAACCTTTATTTTAACTAGATGCTTTAAGTAATTTAAAAATATATATATTATTACAACTGTCATTTTAAATTTTTTTTATCTGATTAATAATGATGATGATCTTATGATTGTCGTATTTTGTCGTAAAAGCATAAGAGAATTGATTTGCATTTGAGAAAGATATAAGGTTACAAACATTGTCTCAATTGTTAAATTTTTTTCGTATTATTTATTTAATGTATAAAATATAAATAATTCAAGAGCAAATAATTGACTGATCGATATACAGATTACGGATAAAAATATTAAATAATTATTCAATTATTTTGTTTAAGCTTTATTTTAATTAGATGGTTTACGTAATTTAAAAATATATATATTGTAACTAACAATTTCGATTTAATATCAGATTAATGATGATGATGCTCTTGTGAATGAAAAATTGTAGCTACTTTTTCAAAAAAGGAAAATATAAATAAATATTTTGTTTAAAAAGCTCATGAAAGAAATTAAAAACGAATAAATAAAAAAACTTTAAAATTTCAAACGATTAAAAAGCTCGTGAACGAAATTTAAAAAAATATGTATAAATAAGCTGGGAAATTAATAAGAATAGCTCGTGGAAGAAATTAAAAAAATCAACCAATAAAAAACGTCAAAAGTGGTCAAGGACAAAAAAAAATTGATCAAGGAAAACGAAAAACTCCGCTTTCGAAACTAACTAACTTAAACATGAAACACAAATTACTTATTTTTATTTTCTTCAATGGTGTTTTTCATCCATAGCATTAAAATTGAGAATAATGTCATGAAATGCTCATAAATAAATATATACGTATATGTCTATATGGGAATTCTAAAATAATTATTATTAAAGATATATTATAGGAATATATTTTTTATATATTTTTAAATATATGTATTCAAGGGATACATCTTATATGATGTATCTCTTTTCATTGGGATATACCTTTTAGGAATTATAAAATATTTATTCCAATACACATATTCTTGAAACAGCAAATCTATTTAGTACTTAGGTGGATGTTTTTAAGTAGAAGTAAAAGATATTTTTTAGATTTACCTTATAAAATCTTCTAAAATATCTGATATTAATATTTCACAAAAAAACTTATTACTTGACTTGTTTAGGCTACAGCTGGATCAGAGGGATAACTATAAGTTGTATTAGTATCTCCTCTTAAATACTAAACTAACGACGATACTGTATTGGCTGAGGTTGTTTTTCAAAATTTTGCACAAACGTTAAAAAGGAGCTTTTAAGAATTTCTCTTAAAAGATATTTTCATGTAGAAGGCAGTTGGGTGATGGTCCTAAACTATGCAAAGTATCTTAGACTAGCAAATTCTGCCGCTGAAAAAGTAAAGATGCTGGCTGCGACATTTTGACCGAGAGAATCTGTAAAGATGATGTAGTCTCATTTTGGTTGAGGATGATCATTTTGACTCAGGAAATCTTTAAAGATGATGTTTCACTTTAACTGAGGGATCTGTGCATGGTGAGAAGACTGACTATACTTCATATTAGCTGCATCAGGGTAGATAGTTATAAATTGTATTGGCATCTTCTCTCAAGTACTGAACAAACCAAGCTTGTTATATTTTCTTGTCGAAGGCAGTTCGGTGATGCTTCTAGTATATATTAGACTAATTCTGCCATGGGAAAGTAAAGATGATGTTATTTTACTTTGATTGAGAGAATCTGTACAATAAATTTTAGATAAGCAGGCTAACATACTGAAGTTATTCCTCTTTTAGAAAATACCAAGAAATTAGGAAATTTCATCGATTTTAAATAAAAAAGAAATAATTTCTATTTATTAGAAAAAATGCCTTTCTAAATGACCATAGTATTTTAGTATAATATATCTTTTTAAATGATAATTAAGGATTTAATTACACTTTTTAACACATATTTCTTTCAAATATACTGAATTTTACTTTGTACCATTTCGAAAATGACGCTCCTATCCTATACAGACACGCTTCTTTAGTAAGTACCAGATTAAATATTTCACTACAGAGTGGAAACTGAATGCAAAATAATCATTTCCAGTATATAAAAACTCCACCCTATCATCTTTCCATGCATCTGAAATGACCACTCTGCGAGACAGGATTCTACAATCAATCCCATTCACAGCAAGCATGTCACATTTCCAGGTTTCAACCTCCCCCTCCCCCTAGTCCCTTGAGTCCATCGTTAGTTCCATCTCAAAAGTTTCCCCAACCGTGATTCCGAGAGGAGGGGAGAGAGAGAGAGGGTGGGGTGTGGGGGATGATCTAAAGTTACTTAACTCACGTTCTATGCCTATTCCAAGATCCTACCGCCCCACACAAAGACACGCCGCTCAACTGGCTTCAGCAACAAAAGATCCCGTGCCCCACGGGTTATAAAATGACCGTGAGGGAACGTGATCACAATTCAGAGGGAAGTTAATGCCCCTGCACTGCATGCATGCATGAATGCATGTGTGTATGTGCCATTGGACGATGGCTTTTGATGTTGTTGTTATTGTTCTGAAGTAATTGACGTTCTCCTAGTCAGATCTCTGTTGTTTTGTCTTCCAGCTTTCAACTGGTACGTGTGAAGTGGTGATTTGCCTGTGTTTACGGCTTGCCAAGGAATCATTGCGGTGGTTTAATGTTTGCTTTTTTGTATGTTCTCAGTATAGCAGTAAAAAGTGACGTAAAATGCATAAGAAATAATGGTGAGATACTTGGTAATCTGGAGTGTGTGATGTATATTGTGTGGTGTATCGTAAAGAAATGATGCGGATGATTATGGATTTCTAAAAACATTTGTTTAATGTAGCGGATAAATGTGTTTTTTGTTTTTGAAAGACAAAAATTCCATATCTTTTTTGATGGAGTTTTATGACATACATAAAAAAAAAAATATATATATATATACTTTTATTTTTGCAAAAAAAATAAAGATTATAAAATTATTTATTTTTAAAGCTGTATATCGAAAATACTTAAGCAATGGTATTATGTAGAAATCTTTGGCAATCGGTAGTGGACCATATATACAGTATAAAGTATAATAAGGAATTGATGCAAAAGATCTGCAAATGATCTAACATTTCTGGATTTATTTTTGCAAATGATCAAATGAATTAACTTGATCACAGGGAATTTAATGCCCTGTACTGCATGCATGCATGCATCTATATATGTGCCACTGGACGATGGCTTTTGATGTTGTTGTTATTGTTCTGCAGTAATTGACGTTCTCCTAGTCAGGTCTCTGTTGTTTTGTCTCCAGCTTTCAACTGGTACGTGTGAAGTGGTGATTTGCTTTTGTTTACGGCTTGCCAAGGAATCATTGCGGTGGTTTAATGCTTGTTTTTTGTGTGTTCTCAATATAGCAGTAAAAAGTGACGTAAAATGCATAAGATATAATGGTGAGATACTTGGCAATCTAGAGTGTGGGATGTATGTATTGTGTGGTGTATCGTAAAGAAATGATGTGGAAGTTTATGGATTTCTGAAATGATTTGTTTAATGTAGCAGAAAAATGTGTTATTTTTTTGATTGACAAAAATTCCATATCTATTTTAGATGGAATATTATGACTTACGTAAAAAGATACATACTTTTATTTCTTGCAAAAAATAAAGATTGTAAAAATTATTTCTTTTCAACGATGTTACAATTAACATCGTCGAAATACTTAAGCACTGATAAATAAGTCGAAAATATTTAAGCACCGGTAAATAAGTCGAAAATACTTAAGCACTGATGTTATGTAGAAATTCATGGCAATCGGTAGTGGACCATATATACAGTATAAAATATAATAAAGAAATAATGCAAAAGTTTGCAAAGGATCAAAAATTTCTGGATATATTTATGCAAATGATCTAATATTTCTGGTACTGATATACAAATGATCTAACATTTCTGTATATATTTCTGCAAATGATATAACATTTCTGTATATATTTATGCAAATGATATAACATTTCTGTATATATTTATGTAAATGATCAAATGATCTAACATTTTCGGATAGATTAACTACTGGTAAAGGGACAAATATATTTTTTTATTTTATTTTCAGAGACATAAAATTCTGTAATATATAAGATAAAATACATTTCTTCAGTAGGAACAAAATTTTTGAAATCTTTTTTTTTAGAAAGTTTAATCATATAAATTTAATCATTAAATGTAGGTATCATAACGGTATAAAGAGGTTCTTGGCAATTGACAGCGTGAAATGTTATATACAATGTAAGATATAAAAAGAAACCATAAATTGTTGCAATTATAAATAAACTATTGCTGTATTAACCATGGAATCTTAACTCTATATTAATCACCTCCCAGTTTCAAATTTAATTAGAATTTCATCTGCGATTTTTACACACTGATAACTTTTTAATTTGATATTTTATTTACGTTCGTGATAGATAGTAATTTTGAATGATTGATAATGAATTACTGATTTTAATTAATAAGCTATTAATATTTTTATGCCTTTCACCAGAATAGAAATTTTCTTAAAAATTTAGTTGCAGAAAGATGGCAGAAGAAAACGTTATTTTGAGTTTTTTTATAGTATTTATTTCCAGAAATAATATTTTTAAGGAATACGGTTAAAAATTATTACGTATGTCCTGTTTATTCAGGTAATAAAAGTACAAATTTATTTCGAAAAGTTTATTTCACAGTTGAGAATTTTTAATGGTAAATTGTGTTCCAGATATTTTATCAGTTAATGATTTTAAATCATTTAGCATAAAAGCGGGTACTTTGATGACGATTAAATGTTTAAATGAGTAAATTATTTTTTTTCGAACTGTAAAATATAAAATTTCACCATGAATGTCACCTATTTCTTATGGAATGCAGCATTTTAAGAGTTCCAAAATATTATTCTATCTGGTTCATTTTATTTTTACTTTTGCCATAAAAACATAAATATGTTATTGCAACCCAAACTATGCAGTATGTTCATGATAAATGATAAAAAAATGCCTTTTATAGTATTGGGCGATATCGATTTTAAAAGTGTTATTTTTTACAATTATAATAATAAAATCTGATGATTATCGGATGCTAAAAATATATAAACATTTTAAGATTAATAAGCACTCCTGGGGAGTCATGAAAGATAGAAATATTTACGATAGTGGATTTAGATCTCTATGCTATTTTTAAAATAATCTTTAAAAAATAGCCACTGATTTTCAAATGTCGGATGAAATTTTTGTAATCTAGTTAATACGATATTTAGTTTAGATTTTATAGAAGGAATGAAAATAGTTTCTTTTATAGTTATTTATTAATCAGCACATAATGTGTGGTGCAGCATTTTCCACACGAAAAGAGATATAGCATTTCTGTTCACAGGGAAACTTTAACAAGTACATAACAATCTATTGCTCAAATATGACAGCAAATGAGCAGCGTCGTAGATATATTTATGCAAATGATATAACGTTTCTGGATGTATTTATGCAAATGATCTAATGTTTCTAGATATATTTATGCAAATGATCTAATGATCTAACATTTCTGGATATATTTATGCACATAAATACGAAATATTACTTTGTACCATTATGGATTTCTGAAGCAATTTGTTTAATGTAGCAGATAAATGTGTTATGGAATTTTGTCATTTAAAACTATCTGTTTTGATGGAATTTTTATGACATATGTAAAAAAATATTTTATTTTCTACAAAAAATAAAGATTAACATCTTTGAAAAGAAATAATTTTTATAATTGTATGTCGAAAATACTTAAGCAATGATGTTATGTAGAAATACATGGCAATCGGTAATGGGCCATGTATATAGTATAAAGTAAATATTATATTAGATGCAAATATTATATTATAAAGTAATTATTATATTACATGCAATTAATGTTTTGTCCAAAGGAAAACAACTTGCAACTGAAATCTGACAGCAAACAATCAGTGTCATGGATAATGATAAATCCTGAAATTAGTTATTATCTGTTCTACCTTCACTGGTCGAAACAATTACAGAAGGGATATGGACTACGCCATGAGTTACTACATTTTGATTGGGGTTAGACATTGAGCCGAGGAAGTGTCCACACCAATGAGAAGTGAAAGCGGGCCTCTTCCTCTTTACGGATTGTCTTAAGGATAAGGAGGGAAGAGTGTTCTGCGACGAGTTGACAAAAAGTGTTGTTTATCTCTTTTTCTGAAAGTGATTGAACAGGCCGGAGTTTCACCCTGTTTACAAGAGTGAGTTCCTTGTGGTTTCATGTATCACGTCGTGTGATAATAAAGGTATGTCTCAGACCGAGTGGATTAGATTCGTTGTAGACGAGAACTATGAAAATCTCCGCTCTTGGAGAGAACTGCACTTGTTTATCTCTTATTCTGAAAATTATAATTTGTAATAACCCAATATTCTGCATATATATTGCATACATACACATAATGCTTGTAAATAAAAGTTAAAGTGTTCCTATGAACCTGAAAGTGGCCTTCTTCATGAAGTAGTTAAAAGTCTAGTATAGGCCGAGACGTTACAGTCGTAGTTAGTTTATCAACTTCTTTACATGCATAGTATTTTAAAACTATGATAAGTTTATTTTAATGATATAAAATGTGAAGATAGAATGAAAGATAGATCGATATATATTTTGATTTTTTCCTTATTTATAGTAATTTCGTTGTACGCTTTGACTTTCAGTTAAAAATTAATTTCATCTTTTGTTGAAATTATAATTTAATGTTAAATTATAATTTTAAATACTCTCCTTATTATTTGCTATTCAATAATAGAGATAAACATCTGAAGTTAAGACAAGATAGAATGTCATTTCAATATACTGTATTAAATGAGCTTTGCAAAGTTATTTAACAAAGCTTGTACAGTTTCATATAAATAAATAATACTCTCATGTAAGTAGATAATACAACGTAACCAAACTTGACAAGTTAATCTTGAATACATGGATGCATCAGACAAAGGTGGATTCGTATTCTTTATTTCCCATTAATTATCACTGGTTGCATTTCTGAGATTTTTTCTCCTTTCCCATCTTATAGTATTCATTATCTATATAAGCTGACAGTAACATTGACAGCCAAGAAACTAAGATTCTAAGGTAAAGTAAATCAACCAGTAAGAGATAAGAGAATTTAGTTAGTAAAGATTACTCCACACATACATTAAGATGGTAAAATCGTCTTGACATAAGCCCCGCTACCAGTAGAAGAATACTAGTTTCTGTAAAAGAAAATTAGAATGCTAATTATTTCTACTCAAAGTTTGTGTTGCAGGAATAGTTAAGCAGTGGTTCTGAAACTTTATATCTCTGCGTCATCTATAACCGGAGAAACTATGCCACTTTTCCAAATTGTTTTCATTATTAAATGTAATAGTTTTTAAAATGTAATACAACTTATTTAGTGTTAGAAATATACAAATACTTTTTTACTCGAATTTAATGTATAAATATTAAGATGCACAAAGGAATGTTTATTACTTAAAATATGTTATTTTAGTAACTATAAACGGGAAATATTTAATTTCCTGTAAGGAAAATTATCAAATGGCCCATAACGTATAGCATGTAATTAAAAATTTCTTCAAACATATACATTGGTACCACAGACTTCAGATTCGAATCCTGGCAATGGCATGGATGTTTGTTAGTGGTTCGAAATCCCTTTAAATTGTAGGTTCCGATTTAACTATCCCAAAGTGTGTAAAAAATGGTTGTAGAGCGACAAACCAAACCCCAAATTTCATGTTTCGGAACTCTGGCGTTTTGTGCCACAGGTTGCGAGTTCGAGTCCTGGCGGAGCCATGGAATTTTTGTAGTGGTTTGGAAACCATTTTAAACCGTAGGTCCTGGTCTAATATGACTACTACCACACCACACCACACCACACCACACATATCACTGTGTCTAGAGATGAGTTGCTCCTTTACAGTTTGGGAATGATGTGAGAGAGTGTCAGTCAGACATTCCCATATGAGACAGTGACCTTCGATTTAGGGATTCCGAACCATTACAAACCTCACTGGCACCGTCATGACTCGAACCCGAAACTTGGGCACAAAACGCCACAGCGCTAGCCACTCGGCCATCAGGCCCCTGGTTTAATATGACTGTAGAGAGTTGGGCTGACAATCCTACCCCATAAAAAAGGAAAACATCTCATCTTTAAGTCTATCAATAGGCAGACGGCCTTGGCCTACCATGTAGCTATTGCACCAATGAAGAAGAAGTTCTTATACCATAAAAATGCCTTATTTAAGTATTAAAAAAAAAAAGAAAATTTTTAATTTCAATATCCAAGACAAAACGATTTTCTACGAAAATATATTTAACCTAAGTATACTTGACTAAACAATTTAACCACTGTTCTTAATTTCTTTTTTTGCTGCATTTTTCCCATAACAATTTTAGTCAACATTTTTAGAAACACTAATTTCCTTGATAAAACACCCAGAGGGTAATTTACGATAACACTTGACTTTGTGCTTGCGTTTCTCTTTAACTAACATATTTTTTCCAACTTAATTTTTGTAGAATAGGTAGTTTTTTTCGTTCTTTTCTAAGCTAAGAAATGCTTACCTTACCAAGATATTCTATTCTACATCTCGACTGACAAAAAAAAAAAAAAATGGACACAGGAATTCTTGCGGATTAAAACATTTCCATATGATACTTGAAGCTAGCCTGGAGCATATTGCAGAGCTCACATTTTGATCAAATACACTCCATACAATTTTTATTCCTCCACTACGCCTTTGCTAAAACTTCTTTTATCCGCATAAAAATCCGCATAAAAGAAATAAATCCTGCTTCATTCGATTCCATAATTTTTCCATTCTACGAATAGGTTTAAAAATGGCGTCCAGATCAGTAAAGATATTTTCAGACGCCAACCACAAATCTCTGGTTTTTATTTTTATTTTCCTTCGATTCCGTTTTATTTTATTTTTTTTTATCATTTCCATCGCTGTTTTTTCCTTTGAGTTTTCTAACTGCCAAGATGTCGTTCTGCTACTTGCTGTCGTTGTAGCCGTAAATTTATACATTTGCAGCCATTTTATTTCTGCTGGTCTTAGGGAAAAAAATAAACGAGGAGTTTTGGGAATTCGATGAAAAGTTCTGAAATATTATTCCGAAGGATTCTTGGATTTTTTATTCTCTCTTCTTCTTCCTTCGTCTTGAAAAGATGGAGGGAAATTTAGTGCTTTATTTTCTTTCCACTTAAAGTTCTATTCAGCTTTAACACATCATAAAATAGATAACAAGAAATATGCGTTGTGGTTTGCTTTTTGGAGCATTTTTCAAAACGCTTGGCAATAAAGCTGCAAGTGTTTTCTAAGCCCGTTGTTCTTTTTGTGTGTGTGTTTCTTTAGGATTTTGAAAAGCTTACGATTGAAATACGCATTTTCACTTCTTCTCAGGTGGATTTTTTAAAGTTTACAGTTAAATGAACATTTTCTGCTGTTGCATCTAATAAAATTAAGCTGAAATTTTTCTTGGTGTATGTATAATCCTTGCATGCATATAAAAATTCATAAGCTGAAGTAGTTTCTTACATTTTTCTTTGGTTTTGTGCATCCTTTTCCAAGTAAAAATAAAGGGCTCCGGCATGGTCTAGTGGCTAGGATACCTGGCTCTCCCCAGGATACCCGGGTTCAATTACCGGTGTCGGAAATACTTTTTTACCACAGGTTTCAGGGTTCGAATCCCGGTGGTGCGATGGATGTTTGTAGTGGTTCGGAATCCCCTTTATATTAACGTAGAGCGTTGCAGAGTCCAATCAGACTTCTTCTTTATAATCCTGTTTCCATATATAATCCATATTCTGTCTATAATCCTTTTGCTATTTGTCTATAAGCTGCAGGTTGTTCAGACCGACGGTATAAAACCCAGGCGGACGAGAGTCGATTAATTTCTGGCAGGTCAGTTTCCAGCATTCTCGGAATTAATTTTTTCTATTAAAAAATTGTCCAAATGGCCGAAGAAGTGGTAGTCAGTGGGGATTAGGTTTGGAGTATGATGAAATTTCAACTCCAATTCCTATAGTTTTGAGACAGTCATTTGTGCTGTGTGTGGTCTAGCATTATCATGAAATAAGATAGGAGTCGAGTCGATCTGTAAGTTTTTACATCATTTCGTCCAGCTGGTTGTAATATATTTCTGTTGTGATCGATGAGCCGGGTTTCATGAAATCATAATGGTTCACACCTGCGCTGGACCACCAAATACACGCCATCAGCTTCTTTTGAGTGTGCTTTGGTGATTCATCCTTGTTCAACCATTGCTGAATCTTTTTGCGATTGTCATACTAGACCCATTTCTCATTACAAGTGGCAATTTGATTCAAAAATGGATCAGATTTGTGACTAGAAAACAACATTAAGCAAGAACTCGAAACGCTTTTGTTTCTCTTTTACATACAACATTTTCACTTTATTCGAGCAAGACGAGTTACTATTGTTTGCTAACACCAAACTTCAACGATAATTCATATACACTCTGAGATGGATCAGACTCAAAGTTGTTTTTATTGATCTTACCTGTACGAAAAATTACCTTACCTGCATTGAATATACCTGTACGAAATTTGGCGAACCAATTTGATATTGCCGTATAGTAACACTAAATCCAAATACACTATTAATGCTTTGTACTGTCTGTGATGCTGTAATTTCACTTAAAAATTCATACTTTATAAGAATGAGTATTTTCGACAGTTCCATTTATAAAATTGATTTTTAAGACGTTTTTAAATATTTTTAGAGCTTACAGTGATTTCTTTAACCAGGCGAGATGCATAAAAATTAAAATTAAAAATCAATAAATTAGAACTGTAAAATGTAAAGCCAGTTTCAAATAATTAGTTAAAATTGACAATATTGTTGACTAATTTCATCCTTTCAACCCAATACATATACGCATCAAATTGTGATATCTATAAATATTACAAATGATGAACAACCCAAGTGAGAATACAAGATAGTGGCTGAGGGATTACTATTGTTGAGTTTCCAGATAGCTTGCAAATTAATCCCATAATATTCTGTATACAATGGTATTGCCATCAAATATATATCCTGCATACTATGTTTCTAATGACGGTTATATACAAAATATTTATCCCCGTTGAGATTTTAGATATGCAACATCCGTTTTATATGAAAACGTTTATTTCCATTGGGGATCAGAAATGCACCAATTATTACTGCAATTTTTTGAGGAGTTGTTGCTTCTGAATACCGACACTTGATCCATGTCATTCGTTACTAAAACAGCAAATATATGATAGGTTCAATGTTACTCATGATGAATTACGTAAGGGGATCTACGCTACATTTTTTTGCCATAGTTTTTGAAATTTGCTGTTTGGCTTCAATTGTGAAGTACTAAACCCCACTACGCATTATACCCACTACGCATACTACCACTCAACGCATTATCCAACAAGCCACTTTGGAAACCATTTATAGAGAGATAAAAAAAAAATAATCAGTGTAGTTTTTTTTATGAAACCTACAAACTTTTTAAAATCATTCATTGGACTCATGGATAAGATACCACTGTCTCCAAGGGAGGAAATCTAGGGTGTTTAGTACTTTTTCTCAGAGTATAACAGAAGGACCTTCGCCTACAAATTTATTATGTCTATTCGTGGCAGAGAAAATAGTACTTGCGGATTGGCTTCGATTGTAAAATACTGAACCCTATTCAAAGAATCAAAACACTGTAACTATAAGCTTTGAAACCATTTATTGGAGAGATGAGAAAAAAATAATCATTGGGGTTTTTACTTATCAAACCTCTAAACTTTTTAAGCTCATTCATTGGACTTATAGATAAGATACCCCTGTCGTACAGCGTAAAGTGGATTAACATTCAAGCAAACATTTCGAGAAATCAACGGAACTTAACTTGTAACTTGAAGTTTACAAATTCCAGCGTGTTGAAGCTTCCATTTGAAGTGAAATTGGATCTTGACTTTTGAATTAAGGCACGGGGAATCCAATTTGGTAGGGAAATCAAGCTTCCGGAGAAGTTTAGCTTAAAATTAGAATTTCCATTGCATTTGATTCTATTGAAATACTGAATGATATGCGTATTTAAAACTGTAGTAATTTAAATATGATTAAAAATAATTAAACAATTCTGAGACAGTATAATTTAGCATTATCTAATTTAGACTGTAAAATTTAAAATATATTATTATAAATTTGATGATTGCGATTTGCATTTATTTAAAGTTCACTATAACTGTATACTGTAGAGTGAGTATACTGTACTTGAGGCACAGGTTTGAGAACTTACAGTTTTATTGACCACGCATCATAGAGACATACAATATTTAACAGATTTAAAGACAGATAATTGTACAAATTCTTGAAAAGACACCACTTCTAAGCAGGAAACCCGATACTCAGCTCCGCGCAGGATGTGCGAAATATACTTCCTCTCTGTGTGACAGTCTGTAGGCTCACTAATAGGCAGGATTGCGCTAAATATATTTTATATCGGGATAAGAGACTATAAACTAAAAGTTTCTCAAAGAAACCTATGATTGCGCGGTATTTCGTCCCGGGTGAGAGTATGGAGTACCATTGATCATTTCTCTTAAACGCCACAAGGAATCTCTTTTATCTGTGTGTAGGAGAAGCACGATTAAAATATATAACTATTCGGAGAAAAACCCATAGAAAATCTCTAATACATTTAGAGCACTTTAATAAAAGATGATATAAAGTCAATAATAATTTCTAATAATTTTTTATTAACTCATAAAAAACATCTTTGTTTCTAGGCATTTAATACATTGTAGAATAGTCGAAATATTTTTGCGTTTCCGTGATATTACAATTTTAACTGCATTGAAAATTTAAAATGTATAATTTTTTCTTTCTTATTTATAACTTTTGTACTATTTACCTTCATTTGATTGCATGACTAGAAAATATTAAATGTTTAGGAACTTTTTTTTTCCTTAACAATTTATGCTTTAGTAATTTATCTTATCTACAGAAGAAGATGTATAAAAAAGAATATCAAAAAAGAATCGGTTTGTATAACAAAGCCATGAAATTAGCATTCGCTGTACATAAATTTTCATGTGCTTCCTTGATAATCACATAAAACAGTTACCAAAAAGGTAAATAATTGAAAATGAGTTAGTTTATAATTTTTTTTGCAATTTCTGATTATAAATAATTATACAAACAAAACATTATATTATAAAGCTTACGACAAAAATTGTGGAAATGCATGAACAGGAAATGAAGATAGAATTCGTCCGAATAATCAGCAAAAACTATTTATTATTGAAAATTTTTATTTTAAAATTTATTTAATTAAAAAATTTTTATTATTGAAAATTAGTTATAAAGTTTTGAAAATAGCTTTATCATGTATACGCATATGTATCTTCAGAATTTATATCCATCCACCCACGCCCGCACCCACACACCACACACATTTATTTATAGTCTTATGACATTTGCTCTTACAGATCGGGGGAAATTAATGTTACCCACACACATAACTCATTTAAAATTTATTTTTTGGTAATTTTTGTACTTGTCTAACAAAGACAAATTATGTATGACGAATGCTACTTTTATGGTTTTGATATAGAGATAGAATATGTTTCCAATAAATTATTTGTCATTTCTTTTTGATGTAAAATTGGAATTCATTTCAAATAATGGAAGTTAACTATTTGCAAATTTGTTCTGAATCAATCTTAATTAATCAGTTAGGATATATATTAGTTTGAATTCATATGTGTAATGATACAGAGTTTTAAATTTTTTTAGAAAAGTCTTTCAATGCGTTTTTTATTTTGAACCGAATATTTAATTAAATCTCCTGGTATAATCTCCTGGTATATCGAAGTTTTTAAAAATAAATATGTTATATTTTACAGTTCTTAATAACTATTGCAGCAATAAATAAAAATATACCAGAAGAGTTTTCCGAAAAGGAAGAAATTGAATATTTTCGTGTAAAATAAAATTCCTCATAGGATTTTGTGGCAAGCGTTTAACAAATTTTAATTTTTTTCAATTAAAAAAGTATTTAATTAATTAAAAAGAGAAACTAAACATACATACATGAGTCAATATTTTTGCAAAGAGTTAATAATTTTATGAATTAATAATTCTTCTTGGCTTGATTTATTAAAATAGTTGCCTTAAAATGTACTTTTTGCCTTTGATAACCTTAAGATGCCATTTAGCCTTTAGTTGTCTTAAAATGCCTTTTCATGAATTGCCTTAAAAACCTTAAAATTCTTTTTACCTTAAAATAAATGCCCTAAAATCTTTGATTTTTTGCCTTATAATGTCTTTTTTGCCTGCAGCTTCCTTAAAATGTTCTTTTTTCCTTTAATTGCCTTTTAATACTTTTTTTTCCTTTAATTGCCATTACGGAAATAAATAATACGTTTTTGCCTTCAGTTGCCTTAAAATGTCTTTATTCCTTCAAATAATGTCCTTTTGCCTTAAATTGCCTTAAAATATGTAATGTTTTGCCTTTAGTTGCCTTATAATGTCTTTTTTTGCCTGCAGCTTCCTTAAAATGTTCTTTTTCCTTTAATTGCCTTAAATACGTTTTTACCTTCAGTAATCTTAAAATGTCTTTTTGCCTTCAAATAATGCCCTTTTGCCTTAAATTGCCTTAAAATATTCTTTTTGCTATCAGTGCCTTAAACTGTCCTTTTGTCTTTTTATCTTTAAATGTCTTTTGCCTTTAGTTGCCTTAAAATATTATTTTACCTTCAGTAGTCTTAAATGTCATTTTACCATTAATTGCCTTAAAATATTTTTGCCTTTAGTTGCCTTAAAATATTCTAATGGCTTTGACTTAAAATGCACTTTTGTCTTTAGTTATCTTAAATGTCATTTTTGCCTTTAGTTCTCTTAAAATATCCTTTTGCCTTCAATTGACTTAAAGTGCATTTTTACCATTAGTTGCCTTAAAATATTCTTTTTTAACTTCAGTGGTCTTAAAATGTCATTTTGTCTTCAATTGCCTTAAAATGCCATTTTCCCTTTAGTTGCCTTAAAATATTCTTTTACCTTCGGTTGTCTTAAAATATTCTAATGACTTTAGGTGCTTAAAAATGTCTGTCTTTAGTTGCCTCAAAATTTTCTAACAAACACTACTTCCCATCGAAATCAATATCCCAAACAACATTTATTGTGTTATTAGCAAACAAACATCTTTTCAGTAAGTGTACTGGGCTCTATCTATTCATTATCTCCCAAACCTCATCCCAACTGCAAGACGGTTTATTGCGTCCATTCTTTTTGCACCAAACAGTAGGTTAGGAGACCCTAATCACACGGATCCATCTGAGCATCGGGCATATGCTTATGCACTACGTGACTGCTTTTGTCGCTTCAGCAGTCTGCTCCGTGTGACAGACATAATGTCACGACCATCCATCATTACCGGCTTATCTGCAATCTTTGGCCTCCCCAGAGGGATGGGATGCTGGTGCGTGATTAAGGTCTGTCTCCAATGAAGGGATGGCAAATAAAAAAAAAAAAAAGGAATGTGTGTGTGTTGTTGCAGGATTATTATTTGGTGATGATTGGAAGCAGGCTGAGTTCTTAATTTGGATTTGAAGGATTGTTGGATGTGATTATTAGGGATTTTAAGTTGTTTGTGGATGGATGACCTTTTGAAGGATTAATGAGTGAGTATTTGTCTTTTATTGATAAATTGTTGTACTTCAAATAGCTATAATTGATTAAAAGGGATGTCAACAGGATTTAAGAACATTATGTATCTGTAGAATTAATTTAAAATTGCATTTTTTCAGAAAAAAAACAAATACGGATGGATCGATTTATGGCTATTTTTAAAGGTTTTATATTCATTATTACCGATTTTGATTGATTTTATATCGATTACCACTATTTTTACAGTTCTATAAGCTTATGATATGGATGGATCGATTTATGGCTGTTTTTATCGATTATGGCTATTTTTGATGGCCTATCGATTTATGTCTATTTTAACTACATTGAGGGATAACATTGTATGGATTTTCTCTTTGTATTAAAAAAAAAAAAAAAAATCAATAAAATAAAATTATTTAATATTTTACATGTCATTGATATTTATCTTTCCAATTCTGATTTTTTTATTATATAGTATTTTACTTATCAATCTATTTAATGTTGAGATCGTTTTTTATTCCCTTTCTATAAATATATAATGATTGAGTATCGAAATTTTATAAATAAATGTTTTTCAGATGGGAAATAAAGATTAGATTATATGTTTTGTCCTTTCTTTATTTAAATCATTACTATAGCATAATATTATTTTATTGTCCTGTATATGAAATAATCTAATAAAATTTTCATCTAAAATAACATTTTATTAAAACTAATAGAAAATTATTTTCTATGATTACATTAGATATTAAATTAGATTTAATTGTTTTCCTTTTGCAGTTGTTTTTCCCCTAGTAGTTTTTTTTAGGAAATAGTACTTATAAAAACTTATTTTTTGTTAGTTTTAATAAAATTTTCATTTAAAATAAAATTTTATTAAAACTAATAGAAAATTATTTTCCATGAATAAATACATTAGATACTAAATTAGAATTAATTGTTTTCCTTTTTACAGTTGTTTTCCCCCTAGTTGTTTACTTTTCGGCCATCATTATTATAACATAATATCATTTTATTGTTATATACATGAAATAATTCCATAAAATTTTCATTTAAAATAACATTTCATTAAAATTAATAGAAAATTAATTTCTATGACTACATTAGATATTAAATAAGATTTAGTTGTTTTCTTTTCTATATTTGTTTTCCTTAATTGTTTCCTTGAAGGCTGTCGTTAATATAACATTATTTTATTATTATATATATATGAAATAATGCTATAAAATTTCCGTTTAAAATACATTCCATTAAAGCTAATAGAAAACTATTTAATTGTTTTCCTTCTTATATTTTGATAGAAAATATATGTCCCAAATCTGTCATTTTTTTTTTCTAAGCAATATATTAATCTTTCAAAAGATTCATTTTATTATGTAATTTAAAAGAAATATCGTCTCAAACAGCAATTTTAAAATATATTCTCAACTGATGATTTTTCCATGTGCTACCATTTTTTCCATGTGCTATAATTTTATATTCTATTAATTTTTAAAATTTTTATTGTATTTCATAATTGATAATTGTGTAATTTCTGTTATTTCTAAAGAAAATAACGATAAAACTAATACTGACAAATAATGTTTTATGACTATTATGAATATAGATTGTGTATTGATCAGCAAGATATATTTTTAAAATACATAAAATGTATTGCTCAATAACATAAAATTTCCGAATACTTTATTTGACAAGGTATACTAAGAAAGCATGTTGTTTAAAAGCCTTTTGATAAATTAAATAAATTTTTTTTTCTTCTTTCGTCATTGGCGCAACAGCTCCATAGTGGGCAAGAGGCCTGAGGGCCGAGTCTCGATGGCTAGCTCACTGGCGCTCGGTACCACAGGTTTCGAGTTCGAGTCCCGGTGGTGCCATGGATGTTTGTAGTGGTTCGGAATCCACTTTAAACCTTAGGTTCCGGTCTGTTTACCTAAAGTGTGTATATGATGACCTAGAGCGACAACCAAACCAAACCACACCATAGTGGGCAAAGGCCGTCTGTCTACTGGCAGATTTGAGACAAAAGATGTTTTTATTTTACTGGGTAAGATTGTCATCGCTACACCCAATAGTCATATTAGACTAGGACCTAAGGTCTAAAAAGTGGATTCCGAACCACCATAAAGATCCATGGTAGCACAACCAGGGCTCAAATTCGAATATGTGGCATCGAACGCCAGAGCGCTAGTCATTCAGCTGTCAGGCATCATATATTTTTATACTATACATATATTTGTAAATTAAAATTATTTAATTTCAACAATAATAATTATTTAGTAATTATTCTGTTGAAAATATTGATCAATCTAATATTTAGGCAAATAAATTATTTTTAATTTTTTTTACTTGTATATCCAAAATATTATTTTTTAAACATTTAAAAAAAAGGGTAATATTTAAAAAAAATATTAATGATTAGTTTCTGAAAATATTAAAATTTACTTCTTTAAATAATAGTTCTATTTTGCATTCAACGAAAATAAACAAAAACTTTTATGATATTCTACAAACTGTGGGATTTAAGAATGTTTTGAACCGTTTCAATCAATTCTATTCCTAATTGAAAATCTACCGCAACCTTTGTTATTATGTACGTGAGGGAATTTATTCCGAATCAAAATTGCAAGAAGAGAGAGAGAGAGAGAAAACACTTGAATATGAATGATTCCTTAAATGGAAAAATCGAAATGAACGGTTCTTCATTCCAGACTTAAAAACAACATGCACAAAAAAAAAAGATAAGATGGGAACGAGACATTCGTTCTTCAGTTATTGGAAGCAATTTTCATAGAAAAACAACCGGAACTGGAAGAAAAGCGAATTCTAATGGATAACATGTGAAAGCATTCTATGGAGGCTTAACAAGACATGCCAATATCAACTTCTTCCTTCTGATTTAATTAACTTCAACTCGTTTCTTTGCTGAATTATTCAAAGACATGTTAATTTACTAAGTTTTCTGAAGAAAGTTTTGCTTTTTTAACAAATGTATGTCTGCTAAATATAATGGTGTAACAAAGAGATAGAAATTAAAACGTTATGCATGAATCGATACTGAAATATGCATTTTGGAAAAGAAAAGATAGTTTGTGACTTTGTATTTAAGTGAAAAATACTTTTCTGTTTCATCTTAAAATCGGCGTCTTAATTTGTTCCATAAAAATCAAAGAAGGAAAAGTGCTTTAAGACAGTAATAGATTATTACTAAATGGTTTGTGTTGTATAATTGCATAAATAGAACAACTTAGCTTTAAATAATGTTTTTCTATCGACATATACATTTATTTGCTTAAAAAAAAATTTGTAACATTTTTTCCACGTGAAGAGATATAGCATTTCTGTTCCCAGGGGAAAGAAATATATATTCTTTAACAAGTGCATAATAAGCTATTATTCAAATTTGACAGTAGATAAGCAATATTGTGTATATTTATATTACATGCAATTAGTGTTTGATACTAATGATAACACCATGTTACTGAAATCTAACTGCAGATAATCATCGACCTAGTGCATTAGATTCGTTGTAGACTCGGGAACTCTGAAAATCTTCGTCCTTTAAGTGAACTGCACTTGTGAATCAAATTTCATTCTTTATTTTTCATTAATTTTTGTGAAAAATAATTCGTAAAAATAGAGTTATATATATATATATATAATGCTTGTAAATAACAATCAAAATATTCCCATGAACCTGAAAATGGCCCTATTCTTGAAGCCGTTATAGGTCTAGTATTGGGAGAGACGTTGCAATTTACATGGTCTGTTCTAGAATAATTAGTTAACATTTTTTATTAGTAAATCCGTATTTTGTTAAATTTGGTTAACCTTAAGATATGTTCTATTAGCGTGTTAACTTTATTATTAATAATAACTTTATTATTTTATTATTAATTTTAACTAATATATAAAAATATTATATTTTAAACGTTTAAAAAAGCGCCGTATTTCAAAAAATATAAATGACTACGTTTTGAAAATAATAAAATTCCCTTCCTTAAAGAATAGTCCTATTGTACATTAAACAAAAGCTTGATGATATGCTACGATCTGTATAATATAACAATGTTTTGAACCTATTCAATCAATTCTATTCCTAACTGAAAATCTGTCCTAACCTTTTGTTATTATGCATGTGAGGGAATTTATTCCGAATCGAAAAAGAGAGAGAAAACACTTGAATATGAATGATTCCTTTAATGGTAAAATCGAAATGAACGGTTCTACATTCCAGACTAAGTTCAAACTTCTCTATTTCTACTAAGTTCTCTGAAGAGAGTTTTGCTTTTTAACAAATATATGTCTGCTAAATATAATGGAGCAACAGAAGAATGAAATTAAGACGTTATGTAACGAATCGATACGGAAATATGCCTTTTTAGAAAAGAAATGATAATTTGTAACTTTGTATTTAAGTGAAAATGCTTTTCTGTGTCATCTCAGCTATTTAATTTGTCCCATAAAAATCAAAGAAAGAAGAGTGCTTTAAGACATAATAGATTTTTACTGAAAGGTTTGTTTAATATAATTTCATAATTAGTACAACTTAGATTTGAATAATTTTTTTCTAACGAAATATACTTTTAATTGCTTAAAAATTTTGTAGCATTTTTCTCATGGGAAGAGATATAGCATTTCTATTCCCAGGGGAAAGGAATATATATTGTTTAATAAATGGATAATAAAAACCTATTACACAAATCTGACAGCAGATAAGCAATATCGTGGATATTTATATTACATGTAATTAGTGTTTTGTACTAATGAGAACAACCCGTTACTCAAATCTGACTGCAGAAAATCATTGACCTGTGCATTAGAATAGTTGTAGACGCTAGAACTCTGAAAATCTCCGTCCTTGAGTAAACTGCACTTGTGAATTAAATTTAATTCTTTATTTTTCCTTTTTTTTTTTTTGTAAATAATTTGTAATAAATTATATATAACATATATATATTATATAATGCTTGTAAATAACAATTAAAGTGCTCCCATGAATCTGAAAGTGGTCATTTTCTACAAGCCGTTGTAGGTATGGTATAGGGAGAGACTTAATAATTTACATGGTTTGTTCTATAATGATTAACATTTTTTATTAGTGAATTAATATTTTGTTAAATATGGTTAATTTCAACGTAAGTGCTATTAGATTGTTAATTTTATTATTAATAATTATTAATTTGTTATTTATGTATGAAAAATATTGTTTTTTTTTTAAACGTTTAAAATAGCTTAGTATTTCAAAAAAATATAAATGATTACTTTATCCAAAATATTAAAATTCACTTCTTTTTAAGAATAATACTATTTTGCATTAAACAAAAACTTCGATGCTATGCTGCGATCTGTGGAATTTAACCAATGTTTTGATTTTTAATCAATCAATTCTATTCCTAATTGAAAATCCACCGCAACCTTTTATTACTATGTGAGGGAATTTATTCCGAATCGAAAAAGCAAGAGAGAGAAAACACTTGAATATGAATGATTCCTTAAATGGAAAAATCGAAATGAGCGGTTCTTCATTCCAGACTTAAAATAACATGCACAAAGAAGATGAGATGGGGAACGGGATATTCGTTCTTTAGTTATTGGAAGCAATTCTCATAGAAAAACAACCAGAACTGGAAGAAAAGCGAATTCTAATGGATAACATGGGAAAGCGTTCTATGGAGGCTTAACAAGACATGCCAATATCAGCTTCTTCCTTCTGATTTAATTAACTTCAACTCGATTCTTTGTTGAATTATTCAAAGACATGCTAATTACTAATTTTCTGATGAGAGTTTTGCTTTTTAGCAAATGTATGTCTTCTAAATATAATGGAGCAACAGAAAAATGAAATTAAGCCTTTATGCAACGAATCGATACGGAAATATGCATTTTGGAAAATAAAAGATAATTTGTAACTTTATATTTAAGTAAAAAAAAAAATACTTTTTGTGTCATCTGAAATCTCGGGGCATTAATTTATTCCATAAAAATCAAAGGAAGAAAAGTGTTTTAAGACATAATAGTTTCTTACTAAAAGGTTTTGTTTTATATAATTGCATAAATAAAACAAAGGTTTTAATAAATAATGCTTTTCTGTCGAAGTATAAATAAATGGAAATCTACTTTTATTTGCTTAAAAATTTTGAATAGCATTTCCTACTTGGAAGCGATATAGCATTTCTATTCCCAGGAGAAAGAAATGCATATTCTAGAACTTGGATAATAGCAACCTATTATTGAAATCTGACAGCAGATAGCAGTGTTGTGGATATTTATATTACATACAATGAGTGTTTTGTACTAATGAGAACAACCTGTCACTGAAATCCGACTGCAGATAATCACTGATCTGTGCAATAGAAACGTTGTATAGTCGAGAACTCTGAAAATCCCCGTCCTAGGTGTGAACTCCACTTGTAAGTCAAATTAAATACTTTATTTTTCATTTCTTTTGTAAATAATAATTTGTAATAAATAGAGTTCTAAATATATAATGCTCGAAAATAAAAATTAAAGTGTTTCCATGATCCTAAAAATGGCCCTCTTCTTGAAGCCGTTACAGAAATAGTATTGGGAGAGACGTTAAAATTTACATGGTCTGTTCTAAAATAATTAATATTTTTTATTAGGAAATTAATAATTTGTTAAATATGGTTAATTTCAACAGGGTGCTATTAGCTTGTTAACTTTATTATTAATAATAACTTTATTACTATTTATTATTAATTTTTACGTATATATCAAAAATAATATTTTTTTAAACATTTAAAAAATAGTAGTATTTCAAAAAAATATAAATGATTACTTTTGAAAATATTAAAATTGCCTTTTTATAGAATAGTTCTATTTTACATTAAGCAGAAACTTCGATGATATACTACGATCTGTGGAATTTAACAATGAGTTTTAAACCGATTCTATCAATTCTATTCTTAATTGAAAATCTACCATAACCTTTGTTATTATCCATGGGAGGGAATTTATTCCGAATCCGAAAAGCAAGAGAGAAAACACTTGAATATGAATGATTCCTTAAATGGAAAAATCGAAATGAACGGTTCTTCATTCCAGACTTAAAACAACATGCATAAAGAAGATGAGATGGGAACGAGATATTTGTTCTTTAGTTATTGGAAGCAATTGTCATAGAAAAACAACCGGAACTGGAAGAAAAGCGAATTCTGATGGATAACTTGTGAAAGCGTTCTATGGAGGCTTCATAAGACATGCCAATATCAGCTTCTTCCTTTCTGATTTAATTAACTCCAACTCGTTTCTTTGCTGAATTATTCAAAGACATGCTAATTACTAAGTTTTCTGAATAAAGTTTTGCTTTTTTAACAAATGTATGTCTGCTAAATATAATGGAGCAACAGAAGAATGAAATTAAGACATTATGGAATGAATCGATACTGAAATATGCATTTTGGAAAAGAAAAGATAATTTGTAACTTTGTATTTATGTGAAGAATACTTTTTTTGTTTCATCTTAAATCACAGCGACTTAATTTGTCCCATAAAAATCAAAGGAGGAAAAGTGATTTAAGACGTAATAGATTCTTACTAAAAGGTTTGTTTTATGTAATTGCATAAATAGAACAACTTAGCTTTAGCTTAGCCATTTTCTGTCGAAATATATATAAACCGAAATATATTTTTATTTGCTTAAAAATTGTGTAGCATTTTTTTCCATGGGAAGAGATATAGCATTTCTGTTCCCAGAGGAAAGGAATATATATTTTTTAACAAGTAAATAATAACAACCTATTACTGAAATCTGACAGCAGATAGGCAATATTGTGGATGTTTATATCACATACAATCAGTGTTTTGTGCTAATGAGAACAACGTGTTACTCAAATCTAACTGCAAATAATCATTGACCTGTGCATTAGATTCGTTGTAGACTCGAGAACCCTGAAAATCTCCGTCCTTGAGTAAACTGCACTTGTGAATCAAATTAAATTCTTTCTTTTTTTTCTTTTTTTTGATAATAATAATTTATAATAAATAGAGATCTGCTAGAGATTGTTATTTGTAAATAACAAAGTGTTCCTATGAATCTGAAAATGGCCCTATTCTTAAAGCCGTTTAAGTCTAATATTGGGAGAGACGTTACGATTTACATGGTCTGTTCTAGAATAATTAACATTTTTTTTTATTAGAAAATTAATATTTTGTTAAATATGGTTAATTTCAATAGAGATACTATTAGCTTGTTAACTTTATTATTAATGATAACTTTGTTTTTATTTATTAGTTTGTTTCTTATATATCAAAAATATTATTTTTGATATATAAGATATTTTGATATTAAAAATATTATTTTAAATAAAAACCCGACGGTGTCATTTGCGCTGTACTTTTAGAGTTTTTTTTTTTTAGTTTTTTTGAAAACTATTTTCATTTTTATTTTATTTTTATTACTATTATTTTTTTACAGCACGATTTATAAAAATATTGCAGAATATTTTACCAATAAAATATCTTGAAGTGCATGATAAATAACAGACAAATCAGAAAGAATTTTGTGTTGTTCAAAGATGATAAAGAACGCCTTAATTTCTCTTAATAAATGGTTTTAAAGAGATTAAAGACCAGAAAAACATTTTCAAAAGCAAAATAAAGAGAGAAATTTTTTTAATATTTTCCCAATCGCGTGTTTCCAACGATCATCCACCATTATTCAAATTTTCTCTCAATATAAATTAATTAACGCAAGAACCTAATTAAAGTTGATAAATTAAGAAAGATGTGCTCATATCACTACCTTAAAATATGCGAGTTATGAAAAAAATGGCGAATCAAGTGTGGCATAAATAGTTTTAACGTTCTTGCTCTTTTCTTTGTGGTATTATATTTTTATTTTTATTTTATTTTATTTTTTGTACGAAAGTATTTCGATTTACCCTTTTGCATTTGCTTAATTGTGTAATTATTCATCACGTTTAAGAAACAGTTTTTATTTAAAATCCTCTTTTCTAATTGTGGAAATATTTTATAATTGCGTAATGTACTGAGATAATTTTTTTTTTACTGTGTGCTGAGTTATCAATTGCACCTTTCGGTTGAACGAAATCCTTTATCAGCAGAATTTTATATATTTTATATCGTATTAATTTCTGCTGTGTTTAATAAAGTCATTTGTTTTCATTCTGGTTTTAGAAGTAAAAAAAAAAAAATAAATTTTTTTGTTTTACTTTCAATCGTAAGTTGGGAAATTAAAACTCCAGCTTTGTTTGCTTCGATAATTTTTCATTGACAAAAGAAAATATATTTAACCTTTGATAAATGCATAGAAAATAAGTTTGTGGAATAAAGAAAGAAAGTTACAGTTTATCTCAAAATTCATTAACAATTAAAAAAGATTTTAGCATTGTTACTTGCGTTAGTATTATTGTTAAAGTAACGATAACCAATATACTGACTATGCAGTAATTCAAATTACATTCTTTTATTTATTGAAAAGATGTTATTTATTCTATATTTAATAAATATTTTCAATTTACTTGGTCTGGTTTATCGCTCTACGTTCATTTCTTTCCTCACTTTGGAATAATTAACCGGGACCTACACTTAAATGTGGATTCCGAACCGTTAACAAACATCCATTCCACCGACAGGATTCGAACATGAAGCTTGCTGTGCGAAAAGACAAGAATGCTAGCCAATTGGAAAACTATCAGCCATCATTGCTTTTGTATAACCAATATTTTGTTCAATATAATTTCAAAATTACATTGAACGCATTGAATTGCATTGTTTGTTGAACTTGAATTATATACCATGATCCCGAATTTGTGACACCGAGTGTCAAAGAGCTAATACTTGCCATCAGACCCCATCAATTTTTATACGGTACATATATATTTGTAAATTACAATTATTTAAATTTATCATCGCCATTACCAATTAAATAGGCAATTCGATAATTATTCACTAATAAATAATTTATCTAACTAAAATTTAGGCAAAGGAAATTATTATTAAATTGTTACTTAAAAGTGAAATATATTATTTTTTAAACATTTTTAAAACGATAATATTTATTGAAAATATTAAAATTCACTTCCTTACAGAATAGTCCAATTTTGCATTAAACAAAAACTTCGATGTTATGCTACGATCTGTGGAATTTAACAAAGTTTTAAACCGATTCAATCAATTCTACTCTAATTGAAAATCTACCATAACCTTTGTTATTATGCATGGGGAGGGAATTTATTACGAATCGAAAAAGCAAGAGAGAGAAAGCACTTGAATATGAAAGATTCCTTAAATGGAAAAATCGAAATGAACGGTTCTTCATTCCAGACTTAAAATAACATGCAGATAAGAAGATAAGATGGGGACGAGATATTCGTTCTTTAGTTATTGGAAGCAGTTGTCATAGAAAAACATCCGGAACTGGAAGAAAAGCGAATTCTAATGGATAACATGTGAAAGCATTCTATGGAGGCTTAACAAGATATGCCAATATCAACTTCTTGCTTCTGATTTAATTAACTCCAACTCGTTTCTTTGCTGAATTATTCAAAAGACAATGCTAATTACTAAGTTTTCTGAAGAAAGTTTTGATTTTAAACAAATGTACGTCTGCTAAAAATATAATGGAGCAACAGAAGAATGAAATTAAAACGTTATGCCTCGAATCGATACTGAAATATGCATTTTAGAAAAGAAAAGAAAATTTGCAACTTTGTGTTTTAATTGAAAAATATTTTTTTGTGTCATCTTAAATCTGAGTGACTTAATTTGTCCCATAAAAATCAAACAAAGAAAAGGGCTTTAAGACATAATAGATTCTTAGTAAAAAGTTTGTCTTATATAATTACATAATTAGGGAGAACATATCTTTAAATAATGTTTTTTTTATCGAGGAATAAATAAACCGAAATATAGTTTTATTTGCTTAAAAAATTTAGATAATCTGTATTAGAATAATTAACTAATAAATTTTTATTAGTGAATTAATATTTTGTTAAACATGAAAAATATTAATAGATTGGTTTGATTTGTCGCTCTACCATCATTTTTTGTACAAACTTTAGTCTAATTAGACAGAGGCCTATAGTGTAACTTGCATTCCGAACCATAAATGCCACCGCCGGGGCACATTGATTACATTGTTTTCTGAACACATTGAATTACATCTATTGTTGAACACATTGAATTACATTGTATTTTCTAATGTAATTTCCTATTGGCCATCAAGCAGCTTGCTAAGTGTATGACCTATTTAGTTTTTGTTAAATATAACTTCAGAAAACTAAAGCATTAACTAAAGTTTGGCATAATTAAGTTAAATGCTTTTGTCGGAAAAAAAGTTTTCGTAATTTAAAAATGCATTCAACAAAAACCAATTTCAAAATTCTTATTTAACTATCCAGTATTTTTAGAATACTCTCTCAAATCCTTTTGACTAAAGATATTTTCTGCAAACCAGAATTTATTTAAATTTTTATAAATAATTCATATATATAATTATAATTGCCCATTTCAAAAAGGAGGGGGACTTTTCTAATTTACATTTTCGTCTTCTTCATTGGAGCAATAGCCTCATAGTAGGCCAATGCCATTTGCTTAGCTTACTGGCAAATTTCCAGACAAAAGTTTCTTTTTACGGGTTGGTTTGTCAAGCCCTACGCCTAACGTCTACTGCCATACTAGTCTGGTACCTACGGTTTAAAGTGGATTCGAATCACTGCAAACATCCATAGCAATGCCGGGACACGAACCCGAAAGTTGTGGCACCGAACGCCAGAGCGTTAGTCACACGGCCATCAGGCATCAATTCACATATTAATTAAATTTATTTGTTGTTAATTCAAGAGGTAAACATTTTACTGTATCGTATATTCTCCTGAACTGTTTTTCATTTGGCCTGATTTTAGAAAAAAATGTTGAGTTGAAAGAAAGTTAAATATGTTAAATCATTTGCTTAAGTATATTTTAATTTTTGCTTTTTAAAATTACAATGCAAACAAAAAAAATGTATGTTAATTTATGCAAAATAATATTTTGCTTAAAATATTTGACAAAAATGCAAAAAATAATTATATTTAAAGTTAACTAGATTACTCTATTGATATTAACCATATTTAACAAAATATTAATTCACTAATGAAAAATGTTAATTGTTCTTGAACCATGCAAATTGTAATGTCTCTCTCCCTATACTAGACCTATAACAACTTCAAGGAGAGAACACTTTTAGGTTCATAGGAACACTTTTATACATATACATAAAATAGAACTCTATTTATTACAAATTATTATTTACAAAAATGAAAAATAAAGTGTAATAACGGCTGGTTCCCAAGTGCAGTTCACTCCAAGGATGGAGAGATTTAGATTACGATGAATCTAATGCACAGGTCAGTGACTATCTGCTATGATATTTAAGTGACAGGTTGTTCTCATTAGTACAAAACACTAATAGTATATAATATAAATATCCACAATACTGCTGTCAGATTTGTGTGATAGGTTGTTATTATGCACTTGTTAAAAGAATATACACTTCTTTCCACTGGAAACATAAATGCTATATCCCTTATCGTGAAAAAAATACTACAAAATTTTTTAATCAAATAAAAGAATATTTCGGTTTATTTATGCTCGTTAGGAAAACATTATTTAAAGCTAAGTTGTCCTACTTATGCAATGATATAAAACAAACCTTTTAGTAAGAATCTATTATGTCTTAAAGAACTTTTCTTGCTTTGAATTTTATGCCACAAATTAAGTCGCTCAGATTTAAGTTGACACAAAAAAGTACTTTTCACTTAAACACAAAGTTACAAATTATCTTTTCTTTTCCAAAATACATATTTCCGTATCGATTCAGTTAATGACGTCTTAATTTCATTCTTCTGTTGTTAGTCCATTATATTTAGCAGACAGACATTTGTTAAAAAGCAAAACTCTCTTCAGAGAACTCAGTAATTAGCATGACTTTGAATAATTCAGTAAAGAAACGAGTTGAAGTTAATTAAATCAGAAGGAAGAAGCTGATATTGGCATGTCTTGTTAAGCCTCCATAGAAGGCTTTCGCATGTTATCCATTAGAATTCGCTTTTCTTCCAGTTCCGGTAGTTTTTCTATGAGGATTGCTTCCAATAACTAAAGAACGAATATCTCGTTCCTATCTCATCTTCTTTAAGCATGTTGTTTTAAGTCTGGAATGAAGAAACGTTCATTTCGATTTTTCCATTTAAGGAATCATTCATATTCAAGTGTTTTCTCTCTTGCTTTTCGATTGGGAATAAATTCCCCCCATGCATAATAACAAAGTTTATGGTAGATTTCCAATTAGGAATAGAATTGATTGAACCGGTTCAAAACATTGTTAAATTCCGCAACTCGTAGCATATCATCGAAGTTTTTGTGTAATGCAAAATAGGGCTATTCTTTAAAAAAATGAATTTTAATATTTCTAAAAGTAATCATTTATTTTTTTTGAAATATTACGCTTTTAAATGTTTAAAAAATAATGTTTTTATATATAAGTAACAAATTAATAATAATTTCTAACAGGATTATTTCATGTGCATGACAATAAAATATTATGTTATAATAATGTTGGCCTAAAAAGGAAACAACTAAGGAAAGATAACAAAAAAAACAACTATAAAAAGGAAAACAAGTCTAATTTAGTATCTAATGTGGACGTAGACAATAATTTTCTATTAGTTTTGATAAAATGTTCTTTTAAAGAAAATTTTATAGGATTATTTCATATGCATGACAATAAAATTATATTATATTATAATAATGATGTAAATAAAGAAGGGATAAAACATAATCAGCTGAAAAATATTTATCTATAAAAGTTCCATACTCAATCATTATATATTTATAGAAAGTAAATAGAAAATGATGTCATCAGTAAATAGATGGATAAGTCAAATGCTATGTAATAAAAAATTAGAATTTGAAAGATAAATATCAATAACAAGTAATATACTAAATAATTTTCTTTCATTGATTTTTTACTTTTAATACAAAGGCAAAATCAGTAATCAATGCAATGTTTTCCATCAGTACAATGTAGTAAAAATACAATGTTGCCCTTCAATGCAATGTAGTAAAAATACAATGTTGCCTCTCAATAATGTAGTAAAAATAACCATAAATCCATTGCCTCTCAATAATCCATAATTGTTAATGGCGGTTAATTTAAATAATTGTAATTTACAAACATATATGTACCGTATAAAAATTGATGGGGTCTGATGGCCAAATAATTAGCTCTTTGACACTCGGTGTCACAACTTCGGGATCAGGGTATATAATTCAAGTTCAAAAAACAATGCAATTCAATGCGTTCAATGTAATTTTGAAATTATATTGAACAAAATATTGGTTATATAAAAGCAATGATGGCTGATAGTTTTCCAATTGGCTAGCATTCTTGTCTTTGGCACAGCAAGCTTCATATTCGAATCCTGGCGGTGGAATGGATGTTTGTTAACGGTTCGGAATCCACATTTAAGTGTAGGTCCCGGTCCAATTATTCCAAAGTGAGGAAAGAAATGAACATGGCGCGATAAACCAGATCAAGTAAATTGAAAATATTTATTAAATATAGAATAAATAACATCTTTTCAATAAATAAAAGAACGTAATTTGAATTACTGTATAGTCAGTATATTGGTTATCGCTACTTTAACAATAATACTAAAGCAAGTAACAATGCTAAAATCCTTTTTAATTTTTAATGAAATAAACCGTCTTTCTTTATTTTACAAACTTATTTTCTCTCCATTTATCAAAGGTTAAAAATATTTTTTTGCCAATGAAAAATTATCGAAGCAAACAAAGCTGGAGTTTTAATTTCCTACTTACGATTGAAAGTAAAACAAAAAAATAAAAATGTTTTTTCTTCTTCTAAAACTAGAATGAAAACAAATGACTTTATTAAACACGGCAGAAATTGATATCATATAAAAGATATAAAATTCTGCTGATAAAGGATTCGTTCGACCGTAAGCTGGAATTGATAACTCAACATACAGTAAAAAAAAAAAAAAAAATTATCTCAGTACATTACGCAATTATAAAATATCTCGACGATAGAAAAGAGGATTTTAAATAAAAACTGTTTCTTAAAGGTGATGAATAATTACACAATTAAGCAAATGCAAAGGGTAAATCGAAATGCTTTCGTACAAAAAATAAAATAAAGTAAAAATAAAAACATAATACTACAAAGAAAAGAGCAAGAACGTTAAAACTATTTAAGGCACACTTGATTCACAATTTTTTCATAACTCACATATTTTAAGCTAGTGATATGAGCATATCTTTCTTAATTTATCAACTTTAATTAGGTTCTCGCTTTAATTAATTTATAATGAGAGAAAATTTGAATAATGGTGGGTGAACGTTGGAAACAGGCGATCCGGAAAATATTAAAAAAATTTTCTTCCTTTATTTTGCTTTTGAAAATGTTTTCTGTGTTATTTCTGATCTTTAATCTCTTTAAAACCATTTATTAAGAGAAATTTAGGTGTTCTTTATCATCTTGCAACAACACAAAATTCTTTCTGATTTGTCTGTTATGCACTTCGAGATATTTTATTGGTAAAATATTCTGCAATATTTTTATAAATCGTGCTGTAAAAAATAAATAAATAAATAAAAATGAAAACAGTTTTATCATAAAGCTCTTTGTAGTATTTAATTTTAAGGGTAGGCCAAACTATAAGTTTGTTTTGTGGTTTTGTTTTGTGCTGCAATGTTTTTATATATCCCGCTGCAAATATAAGAATAAATAAATAAAAACGAAAGTAGTTTCATTGTAAAGCTTTTTATAATATTTAACTTTAAAGCTAGGACAAAAATGAATTTTTTTAGCGTTTTTTTTTTTGAACCCAAAGGATTTTGGTTTATTTTTGTTTGTTATTGTTCAGAAATTATTAAGCACTCTATAAATACTGAAAGTAAACACAAAAGTCTGAACTCTAAAAAAGTACAGCGCAAATGACACCGTCGGGATTCAAACCCTAAATCTATGGCACCGAACTCCAGGCAGCTATAAATTAAGTAAACAACAAAATAATAAACTAATAATCTAAACTAATATAAAAATTAAACTAATCATACAAATATTAAATTAAAAACATTTAATAAAATTGGTGTGTATAACTAAAAAATATATAACTAAAATATTTAAAAAAATTTAATTTGAAAGATTGCATAGTAGATAGGTTGTTCATCATTACTATAACGATACTAACTCAAAAGTAACATTGACAAAATCTTTTTTGAGTGTTAATAAATTTTATAGATAAACTGTAACTTTCTTTCTTTATTCCACGAACTTATTTTCTCTCCATTTATCAAAAGTTAAAAATATTTTTTGGTCAATGAAAAATTATCGAAGCAAACAAAGCTAGAGTTTTAATTTCTCAACTAGCAATTGAAAGTAAAAAAAAAAAATTTTTTTCTACTTCTAAAACCAGAATGAAAACAAATGACTTTATTAAACACAGAAGAAATTAATACGATGTAAAAATATATAAAATTCTGCTGATAAAGGATTCGTTCGACCGAAAGCTGCAACTGTTTCAGCAAAGTAAAAAAAAAAAATTATCTCAGTACATTACGCAATTATAAAATATTTCGACGATTAGAAAAGAGGATTTTAAATAAAAACTGTTTCTTAAAGGTGATGAATAATTACACAATTAAGCAAATTCAGAAGGGTAAATCGAAATGCTTTCGTAAAAAAAAATAAAATAAAATAAAATAAAAATAAAAACATAATACTACAAAGAAAAGAGCAAAAACGTTAAAACTATTTAAGGCACACTTTTATTCGCCATTTTTTTCGTAATTCATATTTTAAGCTAGTGATATGAGCATATCTTTCTTAATTTATCAACTTTAATTAGGTTCTTGCGTTACTTAATTTATAATGGGAGATAATTTGAATAATGGTGGGTGAACGTTACAAACAGGGATCGGGAAAAATTAAAAAAAAATTCTACTTATTTTGCTTTCGAAAAAGTTTTTGTGAGTTATTTCTGATCTTTAATCTCTTTAAAACCATTTATTAAGAGAAAATAAGGCCTTCTTTATCATCAGGCAACACAAAATTCTTTCAGATTTGTCTGCTATTTATCATGCATTTCAAGAGTTCTATTGGTAAAATATTCTGCTATATTTTAATAAATCGAGCTGTAAAAAAATAAATAAAAACTAAAATAATTTTATTACAAAGCTCTTATAATATTTAATTTAATAAGCTAGGACAAAATATATGTTTAGTGATTTACTACTGTGTCCAAAATGTAAGATCAATTTTAATTTAAAATTCCCGGGCTTATGGAATTTCAATTTTGTTTCTTTCTTATGTTGCTGACGCTGTCCTTGATATCTGCGTTAAATTTGCGTCAAAATATTCATGAGTGTTTGAGTTACGCTTGGTTTGTGAGTCAATGAAACTGATTCCGGCGTTTTTGAAATGTCTGCAGTCAATTTTGTTTGCGTAATTGTATAGAATGTTGTAGAATGCATTCGCTGAGCATTCCTGTATCGGAAAGAAATGTTTAGAAGGGTATAAGCAGTTCAAAGAAGGCATAGAAAGCGTTGAAAACGAAAAGCCTCTGGTCGACCATCAACCTCAACCGACAAAACTCACGTTCAAAAATTAAAGATTTCGTGCTTTCAAACTGTCGATTTACAATTAGAAACCTTGCTGCTGATGTTAAAATTTCAAAAGGATCAGTCAAATCCATTTTGGGCCTCAAACGCATCAAATCTCGATTGGTACCAAAAACACTGAATGCGCCAGCTCACACTACAGTGAATCTTCGTGACATTTTTGCCAAAAAGGACACCCATATCGTTCCACAACCCCCGTATTCACCCCGTGAAGTTTATGGCTATTCCCTAAACTCAAAAGACCACTCGGGGATACAGTTTTGAATCGATTTAAGATATTCAACGTGAATCGCAGCGCGCTTTCAAAGCCATCCCTGCCGATGACTTTTTAGCATGCATTGAGGATTGGAAAATAAGTTGGTATAGATGCATTGTCTCTGGAGGGGATTTCTTTGATGACGATGAAATAAATTTGGAATAATAAATGAAGAGTTTTTGAAAAGAAAAAAAAAACGGTCTTACTTTTTGCACACAATAAATTTGTTAGTGGTTTATTTTGGTAAAATATTCTGCAATATTTATATAAATCGGGCTGTAAAAAAAAAAAAAAAATAAAATGAAAATAGTTTTATTATAAGGTTATTTATAATATTTAATTTTAAAGCCAGGACAAAAGACAAACGTGTTTAGCGGTTTATTTTGAACTCGAAAGAATTTCGGTATATTTGTATTTGTTATCGTTCAGAAATTATTAAGCTCTCTATAAATACTGAAACTAAACACTGAAGTCTGAATCTCAAAGCACAGCACAAATATACACTCGGTTCTGTTGTATTTAATGAAGTAAATTATTTGAATTATTAAATAAATCCAAAATATAACGCAAATTGTAAACTGAAGCTAAATTACCTGTAATTGATCACGTATTCTACGAATTTAACCAAAGTAAAATAAAGTTGGGATTGTTTTTCTTGAAGTGTTTAATTAGCTCGATTTTATGTTTGAGCTCTGATATTTACAAAACAATTGAAAAATAAATTTTACTTTTAAAAAAAAATTTTAGTTAAGAAGAAATTGCTATCCGAGCAAATAAACAATCAAACATTAAACTGATTTAATAAACAAACCTCTTTTTTTTTTTTAGATTTCAAAAATTTTATTTCAAAAATTCTGTGTTATTTCTGATCTTTAATCTCTTTAAAATCATTTATTAAGAGAAAATAAAGCCTTCTTTATCGTCTAGAAACAACACAAAATTCTTTCAGATTTGTCTGCTATTTATCATGCACTTCAAGAGATTTTACTGGTTAAAATATTCTGCAATATTTTTATAAATCGCTCTTCAAAAAAGAAATAAAAACGAAAATAGTCTTGTTATAAATCTTAATTTTAAAACTAGGACAAAAGATAAATTTGTTTAGGGGTTTATTTTGAACCCTAAAACATTTAGGTTTATTTTTATTTGCTATCGTTCAGCAGTTATTAAGCTCTTTATAAATACTAAAATTAAACACCATAGTCTGAATCTCAAAGTACAGTGCAAATGGCACCACCGCGACTCAAACTCGAAACCTCTGACAACAAGCTCCAAAGCGGTATAAATTGACACTAATAAACTAAAACAAAATAAATAATCATCTAAACAAATATAAAATAAAATTAATCCTCCTCCTCCTCATCATCAGGGCTCAACAGTCCCATAGCGGGACAAGGCCATCTGCTTGTTAGCAGATTTTGAGACAGGAGATGTTATCTTTTAAGGAACAGGGTTGTCAGCCCTACGCCCAACGTTCTATTATCATATTAGAACGTGACCGATGATTTAATGTGGATACCGAACCACTTGAAAAATCCATTGCATCGACGGGACTCAAATAATAACCAGTGGCACTGAGTGCCAGAGAACTATAAATTAATTAAACCAGAAAATAATAAACTAATATAAAATTAAATTGATCCCACAAATATTAAACTACAAACATTTAATAAAATAGGTATATATAAATAAATATATATAACTAATATATATAACCAATTGTTCAAAAGAATATAATTTGAAGGATTGCATGTTCTATATGTTGATTATTATTAGTTTAACAATACTAACTCAAGAGTAACAATGATAAAATCTTTTGAGTGCTAATGGATTTTAGAGATACATCACTAAATTATTTTCTTTCCATTTATCAAAGGTTACAAATATTTTTTTGTCAATGAAAAATTATCGAAGCAAACAAAGCTAGGGTTTTAATTTAACAACATACGATTACAAGTAAAAAAAAAAAAAATTTTTTTTTACTTCTAAAACCAGAATGAAAACAAATGACTTTATTAAACCCAGCAGAAATTAATACTATATAAAAGATATAAAATTCTGCTGATAAATTATTCGTTCAACCGTAAGCTGGAACTGATAACTCAGTAAACTGTAAAAAAATTATATCTCAGTACATTACGCAATTATAAAATATTTGGACGATTGAAAAGAGGATTTTAAATAAAAACTCTTTCTTAAAGGTGATGAATAATTACACAATTAAGCAAATGCAAAAGGGTAAATCGAAATGCTTTCGTAAAAAAAAAAAATAAATAAAAGTAAAAATAAAAACATAATATTAAAAAGAAAAGAGCAAGAACGTTAAAACTATTTAAAGCACACTTGATTCGCCATTTTTTCATAACTCGCATATTTTAAGCTAGTGATATGAGCATATCTTTCTTAATTTATCAACGTTAATTAGGTTCTTGCTTTAATTAATTTATAATGGGAGAAAATTTGAATAATGGTGGGTGAACGTTACAGACAGGGGATCGGGGAAAGATTAAAAAAAAAAAAATTCCCTCTTATTTTACTTTCGAAAATGTTTTTCTGTGTTATTTCTGATCTTTAATCTCTTTAAAACCATTTATTAAGAGAAAATAAGGTCATCTTTATCATCAGGCAACACACAAAAATTCTTTCAGATTTGTCTGCTATTTATCATGCACTTCAAGAGATTTTATTGATTAAAATATTCTGCAATATTTTTATGAATCACTCTGCAAAAAAATAAATGAAAATGAAAATAGTTTTATAATCCAGCTCTTATAATATTTAATTTTTAAAGTGGACAAAAGATACATTTTTAGTGGTTTATTTTGCATCCAAAAGCCTTTTGGTTTGTTCTTGTTTGTTAACGTACAGAAATTATTAAGCTCTCTATAAATACTGAAACTAAACACTGAAGTCAGATTGGGGACAAGATATGTTACCTGCTGGAAGATTTCAAGACAGGATATGCTACCTTTTACGGGGGGGTAGGGATGTCAGTTCTATGCTAAACGCTCCACAGCCATATTAGACCCGGACCTATCGTTTCTAGTGGTTAGAAATCTACTTTAAACATCCATGGCACCGCCGGGACTGAACCCGAAATCTATGGCATCACTCGGCCATCAAGCGTGAGATTGATCGTACAAATATTAAATTGAAAATATTTAATAAATAAAGGTATATATAAACTAAATATATATATCTTATAAAAGATTTTTGAGAATATAATTTAAAAACTTTCATAGTCGATATGTTGGTTATCCGTGCTCTAACAATATTAACATAAAAGCAACAATGACAAAATCTTTTTCGAGTGTTAATGAATTTTAGACATAAATTTTTCTTTCTTTTATTTTACAAACTTATTTTCTCTCCATTTATCAAAGGTTAAAAATATTTTTTTATCAATGAAAAATTATGAAAGCAAACAAAGCTAGAGTTTAAATTTCTCAACTTACGATTGAAAGTAAAATAAAAAATTAAATGCTTTCTTTTGTTCCTAAAACCAGAATGAAACAAATGACTTTATTAAACACAGCAGAAATTAATACGATATAAAAAATTATAAAATTCTGATGATAACGGATTCGTTCAATCGAAAGCTGGAACTGATAACTTAGCACACAGTAAAAAAAAAAATTATCTCAGTACATTACGCAATTATAAAATATTTCGACGATTAGAAAAGAGGATTTTAAATAAAAACTGTTTCTTAAAAGGTGATGAATAATTACACAATTAAGCAAATGCAGAAGGGTAAATCGAAATGTTTTCGTAAAAAAATAAAATAAAAATAAAAACATAATACTACAAAGAAAAGAGCAAGAACGTTAAAACTATTTAAAGCACACTTGATTCGCCATTTTTTTCGTAACTCGCATATTTTAAGCTAGTGATATGAGCATATTTTTCTTAATTTATCAACTTTAATTAGGGTTCTTGCGTTAATTAATTTATAATGGGAGAAAATTTGAATAATGGTGGGTGAACGTTACAAACAGGCAATCAGGGAAAGATTTAAAAAAAAATCTATTCCCCACCTTATTTTGCCTTTGCACCAAAAATGTTTTCTGTGTTATTTCTGATCTTTAATCTCTTTAAAACCATTTATTAAGATAAAATAAGGCCTTCTTTATCATCAGGGAAACACAAAATTCTTTCTGATTTGTTTGCTATTTATCATGCACTTCAAGAGATTTTATTGGTAAAATATTTTTGCATTATTTTTATAAATCGCGCTATAAAAAATAAATAAAAACGAAAATAATTTTATTATAAAGCTTAATTTTAAAGCGAGGACAAAGGATAATTTTGATTAGCGGTTTATTTTTAAACCTAAAAGCATTTCGGTTTATTTTTAATTTGTATTCGTTCAGAAATTATTAAGCTATCCATAAATACTAAAACTAAATACTGAAGTTTGAATCTCAAAGTCGCGCAAATTTCACCACCAGGTCTTAAACTCTAAACCTGTGGCACCGAGCGCCAGAGAGCTATAAATTAATTATATAATAAACTACTAATCTAAAATAATATAAATTTAAATTGATCATTGATCATACAATTATTAAATTAAACGCATTTAAAAAATAGGTATATATAACTAAATATATGTAAATAAAATATTTTCAAGTATGTAATTTGAAATACACTCATGCCCATAAATTAAGGATAATGAAGTTCAGGCAAAGAAAGAGACAGAAGCAAACAAATTTGATTTACTTGTAAAGTCTATTTATTAAACAAAAGGTAAAGCGCACATAATTAATAAAAAATTGAAATTTTAACTCCTGGTGCAAATTTCAAAAAAGAACCTATTTACAAAAACACTATAACATGGTTAGTATGGAGTATGTCTCCCGGAAGATGCAATACAGGCCTTACAACGCCTAGGCATGCAGAGTATCAAATTATCAATCTGATCTTGGGGAATATTACACCACTCATCAAGCAATGCCCTCCGATGTTCCGGTTGAGGTGGGAAGGGGTTGACGGGCTTCAATTCGTCGGTCAAGCATATCCCACACATGCTCTATTGTATTCAAGTCCGGTGAGTATGCTGGCCAATCCATACGGGTGATATCCTCCAATTGAAGGCATTCGTAAAAATGTTTAAAACGGTGAGGACGGGCGTTGTCATCCATAAACAGAAATTCAGCACCCATGGCGCCCCGAAACAAACGTACATGTTGTTCCAGAATGACATCTCGATAGATGTGGCCTGTCATCGTTACACTCTGAACATGCAGGTCTAGTTCTGGAACCAGAATAATTCCTCCCCAAACGAGCCATCCTGCACCACCGTAACGGTGTCGTTCAATGGTGTTCTCTTGGTGGCAACGTTAATTACCTGGCGCTCTCCATATGAAAGTCCGGCGAGAATCAGACTGCAAACTAAACCTGGACTCGTCGGAAAACATCACACCAGACCACTGTTGCGGTGTCCACAATGCATGCTCTCTACTCCAGGTTAATCGCAGGCGACAGTGAATTGCGGTAAGGAAACACATCTGACAGGCTTACGAGCATATAGACCAATGTGCCCTAAGCGTCTGTACACGGTCTGCCTTGAAATTGTCGTACCGGTATCTTCAGATACCGGTATCTGTTTCTTTGGCAGTAACTGCTAAATACCGGTCCTCATTCGGCGTTGTAACTCGGGGCGACCTGTGCTTTAACATCTACTCCCATTACCATCATCTTGGCATCGTTGCCAAAGCCTGGACAAAAGATGACACTCTGGGCGATTCCAAGTTCCTCGGATACTTCCAGCTGGGTACGTCCACATTCCAGTCGTTCGATAATTCTACCACGCAAAAAATCATCCAAAGCTTCATTTGTGCCATAACTATGCGGTTATTGCACTGAAAGGATTTTAAAGCGCTTGTGAACAATTTTACTTCTTTGCCACCATTCCTTATATACCTCTCTTACACTCTCGTCATTGTGATGTACTATCCGCGCCATCTGGTGGTTTCCTGTAATTTGCATATTCTTCTTCATGATGTGTGTGATAATTCTACAGGTGAAATTTTTACTTTAGAGTCCAATTTCTAAATGTGATTCTGAATTATCCTTAATTTATGGACATGTGTGTATTTCATAGCCGATATGTTGGTTATCATTAGTTTAACAATATTAACGCAAAAGTAACAAATAAAAACTTTTTGAGTATTAATGAATTTTAGAGATAAACTATAACCGTTCTTTCCTTATTCCAAAGCTTATTTTTCTCTCATTTATAAATCAAAGGTTAAAATATTTTTTTGTGAATGAAAATTATGAAAGCAAACAAAGCTAGAGTTTTAATTTCCCAACTTACGATTGAAAGTAAAAAAAAAAAAATATGCTTTTTTTTTTTCATTCTAAAACCAGAATGAAAACAAATGACTTGATTAAGCACAGCAGAAATTAATACGATATAAAAGATATAAAATTCTGCTGATAAAGGATTCGTTCAACCGTAAGCTGGAACTGATAACTCCGCAAACTGTAAAAAAATTATCTCAGTACATTACGCAATTATAAAATATTTCGACGATCGAAAAGAGGATTTTAAATAAAAACTGTTTCTTAAAGGTGATGAATAATTACACAATTAAGCAAATGCAGAAGGGTAAATCGAAATGCTTTCGTAAAAAAATAAAATAAAAATAAAAACATAATACTACAAAGAAAAGAGCAAGAACGTTAAAACTATTTAAGGCACACTTGATTCGAGATTTTTTTTTTCATAACTCGCATATTTTAAGCCAGTGATATCAGCATATTTCTTAATTTATCAACTTTAATTAGGTTCTTGCGTTAATTAATTTATAATGGGAGAAAATTTGAATAATGGTGGTGAACGTTACAAACAGCGATCGGGAAAGAAAAAAAAAAAAAACTATTTTTCCCCTTTATTTTGTTTTGCCCCAAAATTTTTCTGTGTTATTTCCGATCTTTAATCTCTTTAAAACCATTTATTTAGAGAAAATAAGTCCTTCTTTATCATCAGGCAACACAAAATTCTTTCAAACTTGTCTGCTATTTATCATGCATTTCAAGAGATTTTATTGGTAAAATATTCTGAAATATTTTTACGAACTGCGCTATAAAATATAAAATATAAATAGTTTAATTATAAAGCTCTTTACAAAATTTAATTTTAAAGCTAGGACAAAAGATAAATTTGTTTAGTGGTTCATTTTGGTAAAATATTCTGCAAATATTTTTATAAATCGCACTGTAGAAAATAAATAAATAAAAATAAAAATTTTTTATTATAAAAACTCTTTTTACGTTTAAAGCTAGGACAAAAGATAAATTTGTTTAGTTGTTCATTTTGGTAAAATATTGGTAAAATATTTTATAAATCACGCTGTAAAAAAATAAATAAATAAAAATAAAAATAGTTTTATTATAAACGCTCTTCATAATATTTAATTTTAAAGCTAGGACAAAAGATAAATTTGATTAGTGGTTTATTTTGGTAAAATATTAGTAAAATATTTTGCAATATTTTTATAAATCGCGCTGTAAAAAAAAAAAATAAATAAAAAAAAAATAGTTTATTGTAAAAGATCTTAATTTTAAAGCTAGGACAAAGATAAATTTGTTTAGTGGTTTATTTTAAACTTGAAAGCATTTCGGTTTAATTTTTATTTGTTATAGTTCAGAAATTATTAAGCTCTCTATAAATACTGAAACTAAACTTTGAAGTCTGAATCTCAAAGTACAGCAAAATACACTCGGTTCTACCATATTTAATCAATAAATTTATTTGAATTATTAAATAAATCAGAAATATAACACAAATCGTAAACGAAAGCTTAATTACCTGTAATTGATCACTTATTCTGTGAATTTCACTAAAGTAAAATAAAGTTTGCATTGTTTTTCTTTGAAGTATTTAACTCGCTCGATCTTATGTTTGAGCTGCTATTTAACAAAGTAAATGAAAATAAATTTTCACTTTTTCTTAAATTGTTTAGTAAAGCAGAAATTTCTATACGAAAAGTATGCAATAAAACATTAAAATGATTTAATAAACATAACTATTGTTTTAGATTTTGAAAATTTTGTTTCATAAATACCTTCTATTTTTATTTTAATTTTAATTTTAAGAGGAATTTGGACATTGATGTATATGACTTATCAATTGTTCTTGTTTCAATTCCTTCATCATAAGTGTCGTGTCGATATGGGTGTCAATATGTATGTATTTATTTTTTTTTGTATTAAAGTAAAAGTTTTCTGTAATCCTTATATAATTCATGTGTTGTGGTGGTATATTTTATGTGTGTCTGTTGGAAGGGATATGGATGTTCCTTTAAGGATGCGAATCCGATCTGTGTTTTGCTAATGAATTTTAGAGATAAACTGTAACTGTCTTTCTTTATACCACAAACTTATTTTTCTCCATTTATCAAAGGTTATAAATTTTTTTGTCGATGAAAAATTATCGAAGCAAACAAAGCTAGAGTTTTAATTTCCCAACTTACGATTGAAAGTAAAAAAAAAAAAAATTTTTTTTTCATCTGAAATCAGAATGAAAACAAATGACTTTATTAAACACAGCAGAAAAATTATATAAAAGATATAAAATTCTGCTGATAAAGGATTCGTTCAACCGTAAGCTGGAACTGATAACTCAGTAAACTGTAAAAAAAAAATTATCTCAGTACATTACGCAATTATAAATATTTCGACGATAGAAAAGAGGATTTTAAATAAAACTGTTTCTTAAAGGTGATGAATAATTACACAATTAAGCAACTGCAGAAGGGTAAATCGAAATGCTTTCGTAAAAAAAATAAAATAAAAATAAAAACATGATACTACAAAGAAAAGAGCAAGAACGTTAAAACTATTTAAGGCACACTTGATTCGAGATTTTTTTCATAACTCGCATATTTTAAGCCAGTGATATCAGCATATTTCTTAATTTATCAACTTTAATTAGGTTCTTGCGTTAATTAATTTATAATGGGAGAAAATTTGAATAATGGTGGGTGAACGTTACAAACAGCGATCGGGAAAGATTAAAAAAAAAAAAAAAAAAAAAAAACTATTTTTCCCCTTTATTTTGTTTTTCCCAAATTTTTTTCTGTGTTATTTCCGATCTTTAATCTCTTTAAAAACCATTTATTTAGAGAAAATAAGTCCTTCTTTATCATCAGGCAACACAAAAATTCTTTCAAACTTGTCTGCTATTTATCATGCATTTCAAGAGATTTTATTGGTAAAATATTCTGAAATATTTTACGAACTGCGCTATAAAATATAAAATATAAATAGTTTAATTATAAAGCTCTTTACAAAATTTAATTTTAAAATATAAAAGATAAATTTAATTTTTAAAATATTCTGCAATATTTTTTATAAATCGCACTGTAGAAAAATTAAAAAATAAAATTTTTATTTAAAAACGTTTCTAGGACAAAAGATAAATTTGTTTAGTTGTTCATTTTGGTAAAATATTGGTAAAATATTTTTATAAATCACGCTAAAAAATAAATAAATAAAAATAAAAATAGTTTTATTATAAACGCTCTTTATAATATTTTATTTTAAAGCTAGGACAAAAGATAAATTTGATTAGTGGTTTATTTTGGTAAAATATTAGTAAAATATTTTGCAATATTTTTATAAATCGCGCTGTAAAAAAAAAATAAATAAAAAAAAATAGTTTATTTTAAAAGATCTTAATTTTAAAGCTAGGACAAAGATAAATTTGTTTAGTGGTTTATTTTAAACTTGAAAGCATTTCGGTTTAATTTTTATTTGTTATAGTTCAGAAATTATTAAGCTCTCTATAAATACTGAAACTAAACACTGAAGTCTGAATCTCAAAGTACAGTGCAAATACACTCGGTTCTACCATATTTAATCAATAAATTTATTTGAATTATTAAATAAATCAGAAATATAACACAAATCGTAAACGAAAGCTTAATTATCTGTAATTGATCACTTATTCTGTGGATTTCACTAAAGTAAAATAAAGTTTGCATTGTTTTTCCTTGAAGTATTTAATCTCGCTCGATCTTATGTTTGAGCTGCTATTTAACAAAGTAAATGAAAAATAAATTTTCACTTTTTCAAAAATTGTTTAGTAAAAGCAGAAATTTCTATACGAAAAAGTATGCAATAAAACATTAAAATGATTTAATAAACATAACTATTGTTTTAGATTTGAAAATTTTGTTTCATAAATACCTTCTATTTTATTTTAATTTTAATTTTAAGAGGAATTTGGACATTGATGTATATGACTTATCAATTGTTCTTGTTTCTAATTCCTTCATCATAAGTGTCGTGTCGATATGGGTGTCAATATGTATGTATTTATTTTTTTTTTTTGTATTAAAGTAAAGTTTTCTGTAATCCTTATATAATTCATGTGTTGTGGTGGTATATTTTATGTGTGTCTGTTGGAAGGGATATGGGATGTTCCTTTAAGGATGCGAATCCGATCTGTGTTTTGCTAATGAATTTTAGAGATAAACTGTAACTGTCTTTCTTTTATACCACAAACTTATTTTCTCTCCATTTATCAAAGGTTATAAATTTTTTTTTTGTCGATGAAAATTATCGAAGCAAACAAAGCTAGACTTTTAATTTCCCAACTTACGATTGAAAAAAAAAAAAAAAGTTTTTTTTTTCATCTGAAATCAGAATGAAAACAAATGACTTTATTAAACACAGCAGAAATTAATACGATATAAAATTCCGCTGATAAAGGATTCGTTCAACCATAAGCTGGAACTGATAACTCTGCACACTGTAAAAAAAAAAATTATCTAAGTACATTACGCAATATAAATATCTACGATAGAAAAGAGGATTTTAAATAAAAACTGTTTCTTAAAGGTGATGAATAATTGCACAATTAAGCAAATGCAAAAGGGTAAATCGAAATGCTTTCGTAAAAAATAAAATAAAATAAATAAAAATAAAAACATAATACTACAAAGAAAGAGCAAGAACGTTAAGACAATTTAAGGCGTACTTGATTCGCCATTTTTTATTTCATAACTCGCTTATTTTAAGCTAGTGATATGAGCATATCTTTCTTAATTTATCAACTTTAATTAGGTTCTTGCGTTAATTAATTTATAATGGGAGAAAATTTGAATAATGGTGGGTGAACGTTACAAACAGGCGATCGGGAAAAGGTCTAACAAAAATATTCACCCTTATTTTCCTTTGCTCCAAAATGTTTTTCTGTGTTATTTCTGATCCTTAATATCTTTAAAACCATTTATTAAGAGAAAATAGGGCCTTCTTTATCACTTCGCTACAACACAAAATTCTTTCAGATTTGTCTGCTATTTATCATGCACTTCATGAGATTTTATTGGTAAAACACATCTGCAAACATTTTTATAAATCAAATAAATAAATATGGAAACAGTTTTATTATAAAGTAAAACAAATAAATAAATATTTTGGAAACAGTTTTATTATAAAGCACTTTATAATATTTAATTTTAAAGCTTTTTATAATATTTAATTTTAAGTTTGGACAAAAGATAAATTTTTTAGTCGTTTATTTGGGTAAAATACTCTGCAATACAATTACAATTGGTTTATTTTGAACCTGAAAGCATTTCGGTTTATTTTTGTTTGTTATGGTCTAGAAATTATTAAGCTCTATAAATACTGAAACTAAGCACTGAAGTCTGAATCTCAAAGTACAGCGCAAATATACGCTCGGTTCCATCGTATTTATTCAAGTAATTTATTTGAATTATTAAATAAATCCGAAACATAACGCAAATTGTGAGCGAAAGCTTAATTACCTGTAATTGATCACGTATTCTGTGAATTTCAAGAAAGTAAAATAAAGTTGGGATTGTTTTCTTGAAGTGCGTAACTCACTCGATTTTATGTAAGAGCTCTGGTATTTACAGAACAATTGAAAAATAAACTTTAATTTTTCAAAAATTTGTTTAGTAAAGAAGAAATTATTATACCAGCAAATATTAAAGTGATTTAATAAGCATATCTATTAATTTTTTTTTAGATCTTGAAAGTTTTGTTTCATAAATCACACCTATTTTTTGTGTTTTAACTTTAAGGGATAATTTGGTCATGGAAGTATCTGACTTTTGAATTGTTTTTCACTTCAATTTCTTCATTAATGTTGTGTCGATATAGGTGTCAATATGTATTTATTTATTTTTTTGTATAAGGTAAAATTTTTGTAATCCTTATATAATTCATGTGTTGTAGTGGCATATTTTATGTGTGTCCATTGGAAGGAGGTATAGGATGGCCATTAGTCCTTACCAGATGCGAATTTGATGTGTGCAAAGAATGTCCAGTTTCCGGAAACAGGTGTGAATGAAAGTGATAAACAAAGCAAATTTTTAGATTTTGAAAATTTTGTTTTTTATAAATTCCACCTATTTAATTTGAATTTTAAATGTAAGATTAATTTGGTCATGGAAGTACCTGACTTATCAATTGTATTTCTTTCCAATTCCATGTCAGTGTCGTGTCGATATGGGCGTCAATATTTATAAACATTTTTGTATTAAGGTAAAATTGTTTGTAATTATTATATAATTCATGGGTTGGGATGATATATTTTTATGTGTGTCCATTGGAAGAGGGTATAGGATGGTTACTAGCCTTTTACCTAATAGAAATTGGATCTGTGCAAATAATGAGGAAACTGGTCTTTTGCCGCAGCTGTGAATGAAAGTGATATCTTTGTGCGGCGATTTAATTGGTGGGGATCCTTGTGAAACTCTCTAACTCCATGGGTAAACCGACAATGAATGTAAGTTTAACGAAACGTGAGGAATGTAAATTTAAGGCAAACGACATCTCATTCGACGTCCCCTCCGTAGAAAAGATCGTTATGTAAGGTAGGCTTCCTCTTCTCAACTTTCCCAATCGAAAACCTAACAGTCACATCACAGTAAAAAAAAAAAACCCTATCCAAAATCTTTTTAATTCTTAACATGGATTATTATAATTAATATTTTCAAAAACTGTTTTTTTTAAATTAAAACAGTTAAAAGTGAATTAAATACTCCAGAATTTTGCCAATACTGCAAATTTTGTTTTTTCATCATTTGCCCTTACTGTGGAATATTAGCAAATTCACCTAAATTCAAAATGCATCATGAGGTATTTTCCGATCTATGGTAAAAATCTATTCTATGGTATTTTCCGGTCTATTGTAAAAATCACATATTGGGAAGTATAATACTGGGAATACAACTGGAAGGGATTTTCACTTTCTTCCTTCCTCCTCAAAAACTAATGGGGGAGACATTCTAATCTATATATTTATCGTGTCTTTCCCCGACGTAAACAAGATAATTTCGGTGTTTCTCCTCTAATCGCATTTCGAACTGAACTTCCGAAATACAGAAGTTCAATACATTAAATACCAGACAGTTACAGATCATTAATAGAAAATATTTCACATATTTATTATGAATCGCATCACAAATTTATTATTTATCGACTTTCTTTTTACATCGATAGATCTAACTTTCTTTCAAGTACGGGTTAACTCTTTTGTTAGTCTTTGGACTTTGCAAACTTTGGCTAGTTAGATTTTGAGCGTTCCTTTCAACGAAGGGTTGCAACTTACATTAGACATTGGACTTTCCAAATTTTTCACCCGTTAGACTTCGGAACCAACAATGGGAGAGAGGGAGAAAGAGAAAAGGGAATGTGCGAAGTCGAGTAAAAAGTTCTAGGCAGTATGGAGGGTACAACAATCTAGAGAAGAGTCCAGGAAAAACGGAGGGTACAAAGACCCTTAAACGAAATGACTTTTTAAGATGATTTTGTAAATATTTATTATATAATTGTGTTTTGTGAGCGATGTGTTCATCTGCACAGTGTTGTCTAGTAAATTTTAATAAATTGCTGGTAACAGCTAAACATCACGTTTATACTTTGGGAAGTAATTTAGTTCGTATCTATAAACAACACTGAATCAAGATTACGCGCATATTTGGCCCCAACTTGAATTGTAAAATATTTTTCAAGAGAAATTTTGAGAGTAACTACCCTAAGTTTGTGAGTCACATGGGAGAAATTGCAGAAAACTTAACATACAATCTGACAATGCAAAACTCTTCACACATTAGCCCCAATTGTTTTTGTATCTTTGCAATAAGTGACTGCAACGGAGGCCACCAGCGATTCGAACTTTAGCCCTTCTTCACCATGTGTCTTGGTTCATATTTTCGAATAGCCTAAGACTTAGATTTATTTAAATATTATTAAAGCAAATTTTTACAATAATTTTGCAGATATTTTTTTTGTCCATCTCCGTTCTTTTTCTGTAAACTTTTTTTTCTTTTTGTAACTTTTTGGCATTAAGTGATCACACGGATCTTCTTTTTGACCTTGCTAATTCTTTTGTTACGGTAATGTGGATTCATAGATAATAATTATACTTATAGATTATTTAGTTAATTGTCTGTGGGTATAAATTTATAAAAGTCTATTTGAAAATTCAATGAGTCTTTCACTAATTTATTAGTGAAGACTAGAGAATTAAAAAGCCAAACTTTTGAGAATTTTAAGTTCTAATATTCATAAATCTGAATCTTGATATAAATTTTGATTCGTAGTAACATAAGGATTTGTAAATGTTTTGTTGGATAATTTTTGTTTTGTAATTTGCAAGTAGTCAGGAAATTTTATGTAGTTTTATACATACAAATATAATTTTGCTACATTCTCTTTAGCAGAGTACAACTTTAAACAAGTTCAGCACATGGGCATTCATGTAATGACCATAAACAAAAACAGCGCCTTGCATACTGACACCATGTATTTCCAAAATTTGGCAGCTGGTACTGCACACCAAAATCAATGAAAGACTCTCTTTCAGTCTTTCACTAATTTATTAGTGAAGGATAGAGAATTTAAAAATTCAACTTTGGCCATTTTAAGTTTGAATCATATTATTTTGATTCGTAAGTTAAGAAATACTTGTAAATGCTTTTTAAAATTTTTTTGTAATTTTGTAGATACTAAAGAAGTTTTATGTATTTTTATATTTACGAATATAATTTTGCTGCAGGACCTTCAACCTAGTATACCTTTAAACAATTCAACACATGGACATTCATGTAACTCCTTTAAAACAAAGACAGCACCTTGCATACCAACTCCATGCATCTCCAAAATTTGGCAGCGGACACTGCTCATCAAAGTTCCGAATTCAATGAGTTTTTTCCAAATTTATTAGTGAAGGTAGAAAATTCAAAGAATAAAACAAAAACTTTGGCTATTTTAAGTTTGAATACTCATGAATCTGAATTATTTTGATTCATAGTAAGTCAAGGAGGACTTGTACATTTTTTTTTATAATTTTGTAAATACTAAAGAAGTTTTATGTATTTTGTACTTTCGAATAGTAAGTAGTATTAGTATTATTAATATTTGAGCAATTCCATGCATTTCCAAAATTTGGATTGATTTGATTATTTTGATTCTTGTAATAAGTTATGGAAGATTTGTAAATGCCTTTTTCTATTTTTTTTTGTAATTTTGTAAATACTAAAGAAGTTTTATGTATTTTTGTTATTTACAATAGTAAGTAGTGACTAGTATTACTAGTATAGTTGCCTTTAGTTTAGTATGCCTTTAAACTATGCCGGCACATGGACATTCATGTAACGCCTTTAAAACAAAGGCAGCACCTTGCATACCAACTCCATGCATTTCCAAAATTTGGCAGCTGGCACTGCACACCAAAGTTTCCGGTGACAGCAGAATATTAAACAGAGAACTGTGATGAATTGTTCGAAGTCGCCTTCTACCATTCCATGCCTCCGCCGAAAACTCCACAATGGAATATTTATTTGTCTATAACATGTTACGAAGCCTTTAAAAATCCTCCCACTTCTCTTAGAATTCAGCTTAGGACCATTTTTCTTCATTGGGGAGTGAAGTTAGAAGGAAAACAACACCATTAGGTCTTTTGTGGTTGCTTAGAAAGAATCGCTGGGGGGGAGGGTGTGGGTGAGTCTTTTATCTTTTTGAAATTCTGACGATCATGGGCAGTGTTTGGTGATTTTTACATAATCGTTCACAATTTGAGTAAAAGGAATAATGTTTTAGGGCCTGTTGTGGCAATTTAATGAATCGAAATGTGTTTTCTCAAAGGCAGTTAATTGATGATTTGTTCAGTGTGAATTAAAGCTGTCTGAAAGATGCAGTTCGTTCTGTTTGTGATAAATTGTCCTGAATCGATTGTAATGTTTAATTTTCGTTTAGTTTCTTATGAGCGGTTTAAAGTTACTCATAAAAAAGCAGAGTATGTTAAACCTTTGTTGATATATATTATGGAAAAAGTGTCATTTTAAATGTCTTTAATTATTGTTGAAGAATGTGATTCGATTCCATAAGCTAAAGGTTGAATTAGAAAAGGATAATGTAGCTGAATAAAGGAATTAGAAAAAGATGATGTAGCTGAATAAATAAATTAGAAAAAGATGATGTAGCTTTATAAATGAATTAGAAAAAGATGATGTAGCTGAATAATTGAATTTGTAAAGGTTCACATGTTGGCTGAAAATTTTATTTACTTATATTTCTGAATAAAAAAAAAAGAACTATAATTAAAAAAAAATATTATTAAAAATTTTGTGAATTAATTGTTTTAAATAATATAATTCTATGTAGAGTACTATTTTAATGTATTTTGCCTTTTGAAATATATTTATAAGAGAATGCGAATTTAATGTACAAACACTGTTCACAATGAGAAGTGATAATAAATTCTTCCAGGAAGATTATCATCGTAACTTATTTCGTATTTGCTTAGTGGATGGGACCCCCCGGAAAAAATAGTAAAGTTCAAGTCAATACGCAACCACAAATATAGTTAAAGGACAAAATTAACTCTTTTGCTGGCCTAGATGTAGACGAAATTATTTGATTTGTATCGACTGTCCTGCAGAAAAAGTCAACATCAAGCTG
>BPLR01002000.1:0-47341 GCA_021605095.1 Caerostris extrusa
GCCACGTATTGCTCACAGATGTCATGCTTTTATTGAAATTCTTTTCAAAAACCTAAAATAGAAAGTTAAGAAAAAATTCCATAATGCTCCGGAAATTTCAAATTGAAAAATGGTCTTCCACTTGGACAGTAGTATTTCACAGATTATCTGTAATAAATAAAAACAATCTCAAAACTTTATCAGAAAGAATTTGGGAAGTATTACACTTCAATTCATTTCTAAATGATTAACTCATACCAAAATAAAAGTCAAAATATCGGTATCCAAATTTAATGGAAAGAGGGAAGGCTTTCAGAAATTTCCTTTCTTAACCACAAGTCTTAAACAAGGTTGACACTCAACAAAAGATTTTTAATTCAATGCAAAAGAGAAAGGGCACCGAGAAACGTTAAGACCCGGATCATTATAAAGATCACAAGAGTAAGCATTTCTACAGCTAAAGAAAATACAAACCAAGTTCTTCCAAAAAGCATTGCCCAATCTTTTCTTGATTAGACAGTTTAACTGGGAATAACAAATAACATTGTTAAATTCCTTTCCTAGAAATACTATATCATAATAATGAAGGAATCTCTTGTTGGAGGAAGGCAAGAATGTGAAGGTAAAAGGATATATATAAAAGAAAGTGAGTTAGATTGGGCAAGATCTCAATACTGACATTTAAAGGAAACTAGTTTTCAAGTATAATAAATAAATCTTTAAACTTGGGATTTTACTGAATAGTTATGTAATGGCTGACAAAAATTCTAACGGCCCTGTAGACTACATGTTGGATTTTTTGAATTAAGGGTCTTTAGTTTGAAATCCGACAAGCACTGACAAAACCGAAAGTTCATTGTCTACATATAGCAAGTACTTATTTTTGTTGGATGTCTGTGGTTCTCATGTTCCACTGATCACGAATAGTTCATTGTAAAAATTTCGACTTATACTAGACCTATAACGGTGTCAGAAAAAGGGACACTTTCAGGTTCATGGGAAGCACCTTAATTTTCATTTACAAACACTATATAAATCTATATACAGATCTCTAACTATTACGAATTATAATTTAAAAAAAAAAAAATAATAATTAAATAAATAAAAAATAAACAAATAAAGAATTGAATTCGATTCGCAAGTGCAGTTCTATCCAAGTACGGCGATTTCCGAGTTCTCGAGACTAAATTTAGTTGCCCGGTCTGCGACAGTCCTTAATTATCAAACGGTGTGATACACGAAACCTCAAAGGGCTCACTTTGAAAACAGGCTGAAACTCCGGTATATTCAGTCCTTTTAGAGAAAAGAGAAAAACAACACTTCTTGTCGACCAGTCGCTGAACTCTCTTTTCTATTCTCCAAAAACCTCCCTTTAAGAAAATCCGACAAGTGAGGAGGGGGTCAGCTTCCTTACTTCTCATTGGAATAGACATTTTTTCAGCCCATGGTCAATAGCTATGATGCTATCATACAATGCCTATGATGCTATTATACGATGCAATAACTTATGGCGTATTCCATATTCCATCTGTAATTGGTTTGACCTGTGGAGGTAGCACAGACCATCGTTAATTTCACGTGGTCTCATTATCCATGACAATGAATATCTGCTATCAGATTTAAGGTTGTTCAACAGATTGTTCTTATTAGTGCAAAACATTAATTGCATGTAGTATAACTATTCACAACACTGCTTATCTGATGTCAATTTTGAGTGATAAGTTGTTATTTATGTACTTGTTAAAGAATATACATTCTCCTCTCCTGGGAACGGAATGCTACAACTATCCACGTGGGGAAAATTCTATACCACCGATGAGAGATGCCATTGCCTTTTGGGTGTAAATGCTTACATTTAAGTATCGTATGAGAATAAACCCAGAAACCTCTCATAGGCAATATAATTATTGATGCGATTCACTTTAGACACGCTGTCACAATTTCCATCGAGTCTCCTCATTTCTGAAAATATTATTACAATGGACACCACCAGTGGATTTGAACGTGACCCCTACTGCACTCTAGCTGCGCACTTTATCACTGGGCCCCGAATCGGACTTTAGCAGTTATAAACAGGATAAATCCGTAGGCATCAAAGTCAAGTCCTTTCTGTTACGTAGATGTCCCTCGTGGTCCAACCTAATTAACGCTGTCTCTGCTTTATCTACTGCTATGATTCTTTGAAATGATTCTTCTGCTATGATTTAATTAAGAAAGAGATTGCATAACAATCCTCTCTAATCCCCTCGCACTTGTTAAATCATGTGATTTAACGATGAGCCTTTCCATGACTTGTCTACTTACTACTCTCTTTTTGACGATTTGTCTAAAGTTATGCGAGAACATTTGACAAACAAGCATGTTTTTGATTTTGGTTTCGAAAGATGTGCTGGCACGAGTTACGCTGCGCTAGTGTTTTGCAGCCTTTGCACAAGCTAGTACAAGAAGTTATAAGCACGATAAATCCTTAGGCATCCTTAGTCCTTCCGGTTACGTAGATGTCGCTCATAGTCCAACCTAAGTAACGCTGACTCTGCTCTATCTACTGCTATGATTCTTTAAGATGACAATTGAGAAAGAGTTTGCATTACATCCATTGACGTTACTATTTATTTTCTCACGTTACTTTACCATGCTTTCAATTTCAGTTGACTAAATCACGTGAGTTTAAAAAAATTACTATACAGTAAATCCTTTCTAATCCCACCCACTTGTTAGAACATGTGATCTGGCTATGAGCTTTTCTTTTTCTATTGTAGTGAGCATTAAATCAGTTCAGCAAGATTCGTGCGCTCTTTGCTTACTAAGCTTTCACTGACGATTTGCCAGAATTATGAGAGCAGTTGATAACACGCATGTTTTGAAAAAAAGGTGTGCTGGCGTCGAGTCATGCTGCGCTTGTGTTTTGATGCCCTTGTACTAGCTAATTTAATAATATAATCCTATTTCAATGGAATGAACTCTTGCACACTTTATTTGTGATGCATCGCAATCATCAAATACCATACTATTAAAACATGAACATTTTCTCTAATTTGCACCCAATGTCAGATATTATTTTCGTCTCATTGGATGAATTTTTTACAGTGAGTACAAAAATATTTTTTGTTTTATTACGATTTATTTATTTTTATATAAATAGGAATTAAAAAAAAAAACACGTCCACATTTACGGCAGCCGAGCGTTAATTGTAATTTATAAATGCAAAGATTTCATACATTCCAGGCATTAAATTATTCTTTATTATTCGAGGCATTATTTATTAAAACTAAATATATTTAATATATTGGGGCTAATAATATATTTATTGGGACTTTAATATATTTATTATTTTTGGGGCATGATAGCCGAGGACTAGAGCTCTGTGTCACAGGCTTCGGGTTCTGAGTCTAGCAAAGCCAAGAATGTTTGTAGTGGTTCGGAATCCACTTTAAATCGTATGTCCTTGTCAAATATGATTGTAGAGCGTTAGACTGACAACCCTACCCTTAAAAGGGGAAAAAAAACTCATGTTTCGAAATCTGCCAGTAAACAGATGGCCTTGGCCCACCATGGGGCTGTTGCGCCAATGATGATGATGATGGTATTATTTTTATCAAATGTTTACTGTTTGTACAAATAATCCAACAAAACTGACAGTCGAAATACCGCTTTTTTTTTATATTGCCTAACTGTGCATCATAAATACCGTTATCAGTACAGCCAAACCGTAAGATTTGCATTTTTCTTGTTGAGAGATTCTGTAGGGAATAATTTATTATAAATTTTTTTGTTCTTGTTATAAATGGTAGTAATTATAATTATGGAATACTAAATCTCCGTATATGTGACCAAGGGCGTCACAAGATTAATTTGTTACTACTCAGCACTTTTAAATATGTTCTTTAATTTGCAAACATGTACTTATTATTTTGCATGAGTTTTAATTGAAGTTCTGTTGTAGGGCAATGTAATGTATAGTTTCTTACTGACCCCTTGTAGGCAAGATACTACCTGTAATCCAACTGGTGTGCGGTCACAAAGGGTGGATTAGACATAGTTCGCCCGTCTCGTAACTCAGTGGCTACGCGCGCCGTTAGTGAACATTAGGTGGAGATTCAATCCGCTGGCGGCTTTGTTGCAGACGCTGTTTCAATAAACGATGATACTCGACGGAACTTGCGATGTTCAGCATCTTGCCTCGCGAGACGGACTACCTTGTGAGAGTTTTCCGGGTTTTCTCCTTTACGATATGTAAATGCGGGGGTAGTTCTCCTAAACAAACCTCCAGGAAGACACAGCACTCCTTCTTCAGTGACAAGGAGCCAAGTCAGACTTCTACCATAGGGTGCTCCATCACAACAGAAGCTGCACCCTCCCTTTCCGTCCTTCCATGAGAGCACATATGTTCTTTGACTTGGTCTAGATGTTGCTGTCTATTAAGTGGGATAAAAAGAGAGAGAGAGAGAGTCCCCTATAATAAAATACTATACCACGTGATAATAATAATTAATTGCAGCATCTCATGGACCTACCTTTAATTTAGCTCTCAAGGACATATAAAAAGTACCCTTCATAAGGACAGTGCCAGTGAGTCACGTGCGTGGTAAAAAGAATAGTTTATGATGAATATGGTTTGCAATGTTTGTATTATTATAGTAGAGCTAAATGATCATTTCTCGCTTAACAATTTGATGGTTGTTATTTCTCGCTTTGTCATCATTTGCTTATTTCTTCCTCATTCCTGACCAAGATACACTTATGACGTTGATCACGATCACTTTAACACATCATCGTAAATTTCGTCTTCGTAAATGCCCTTTATAAAAACATACAGTGCAAAAATTTATATTCAGAAGGTCTTTGGTTGAAATTCGTGTTCGGTAAAAATGCGATAATTTTTTTTTTTTTTTTTTTTTTTTTGTCATTTTCAAGGTCCCCCTGAAGTTACTGCCCTCCTTCTTCAATGACACGGAGCCAAGTCCGAATTCTACCTACGGGTGCTCAATCACAACAGAAAGCTCCCCCTTTCCTCCATCTATGAGAACACACGGGTTCTTGGACTTGGTCTAGATTTTGCTTTCTACAAGTGGGATGAGAAAAGAGAGAGTCCCCTAAAATCAAACGCTTTTTGCCACGTAGTAATAACTTAATTGCAACATCTCAAGGACCTACCTTTAAATTAGCTCTCAAGGACATATAAAGTACCTTTCATAAGGACAATGCCAGTGAACCACGTGCATGGTAAATTAATAGTTTGTGATGAATATGGTTTGAAATGTTTGTATTATTGTAGAACTACTAGTAAATGATTATTTTTAATTTTGAATGCGAAATAAATAGATGATTGTTATTTCTCGTTTTGTCATCATTTGCTTATTTCTTCTTCATTTTTGGGCAAGCTACACTTATGACGTCGATCACGATTACCTTAGCACATCGTCGTAAATTTCGTCTTCGTAAATGTTATCTAAAAAAATATACAACGCAGCATTCATATTCAGAAGGTCTTTGGTTAAAACTCGTGTTCGGTAAAAAAAACGTGAATTTTTATTTTATTTTATTATTATTTTTTTTTTTTTTTTTTTTTGTCATTTTCAAAGTCATATTTTCAGTTAAGGTCATCCTAAAGTCCTCCCGGAAGATAATGCCCTCCTTTTCAGTGACACGAAACCAAGTCAGACTTCTACCTACGGGTACTCCATCACAACAGAAGCTGCCCCCCTTTCCCTCCTTCCATGAGACCACACGGGTTCTTGGACTTGGTCTAGATGTTGCTGTCTACAAATGGGACAAGAAAAAAGAGAGAGGGAGAGAGTTCTCTATAATCAAACACTTTGCCACGTGGGTAATAACTTAATTGCAACATCTCAAGGACATACCTCTAAATTAACTCTCAAGGACATATGAAGTACCCTTCATAGGGACAATGCCAGTGAACCACGTGCATGCTAAAGAATAGTTTATGATGAGTATGGTTTGCAATGTTTGCATCATTATAGAATTGAATGATTAATTGTGGTTTGAATGCGAAATAAATAGATGATTGTTATTTCTCGCTTTGTCATCATTTGCTTATTTCTACTTCATTCCTGGGCAAGCTACACTTATGACGTTGATCACAATCACCTTAACACATCGTCGTAAATGCCATAAATGCTCTGAAAATATTCAACGCAGCATTCATATTCAGAAGGTCTTTGGTTAAAACTCGTGTTCAGCAAAAAAACGTGATTTTTGTCATATTCAAGGTCATACTCGTCAAGTCAAGTATATATTCAGTCAAGGTCCCCTAAAGTCCTCCCGGAAGACACTGCCCCTCCTCTTTTTAGTGTCACAGAGCGAAGTCAGTCTTCTACCTACGGGTGCTCCATCACAACAGAAGCTGCCCCCTCCTTCCATGAGACCACACGGGTTCTTGGACTTGGTCTAGATGTTGCTGTCTACCAAATGGGACAAGAAAAAAAGAGAGGGAGAATCCCCTATATTCAAACACATTTCCACGTGGTAATAACTTAATTGCAACTTCTCAAGGACATATCTCTAAATTAGCTCTCAGGGACATATGAAGTACCCTTCATAGGGACAATGCCAGTGAACCACGTGCATGGTAAAGAATAGTTAATGATGAATATGGTTTGCAATGTTTGTATCATTGTAGAATTGAATGACTATTTGTAGTTTTGAATTCGAAACAAATGGTTGGTTGTTATTTCTCGCTTTGTCATCATTTGCTTATTTCTTCCTCATTCCTGGCCAAGCTACACTTATGACATTGATCACGATCACCTTAACACATTGTCGTAAATTTCGTCGTCATAAATGCTCTGTATAAAAACGTACAACGCAGCATTCATATTCAGAAGGTCTTTTGGTTAAACTCGTGTTCGGCAAAAAAACGTGAATTTTTTTTTTGTCATTTTCAATGTCATATTTATGTATGGTTTTTATAAACTTTCAAAAAGCTAGTGCGTGTCATTTTTTACTTTGCAGATTGCTTCATTGTGATACCCTTTAAATTGCCAATGCGTGTATTATCTTTTTAGATAGCCTCGTTAGATAAAGTGAAGATGTAAAGATATGATAACCATCAAAAGCCATTGCAGTGCCTCACACAAGCCTTCGCATAGACGTGCCTCGAATACAAATAATTAAATAAAAAAAAATTAAACTCAGGTAATTTATTTTTCGAAAAAAAAAAAAAGTTAAGCTTGGAAATCATTTTTATTTTATGTAAATTTTGTTTTAGTTCTGATTAATTCAATTTTAGATAACATTAATATATGGTGAAGCAATGAATGGTATTCCATAAAAGTTTTCAGAATAAGAACCTTGAATTCAATAGAAATCTTTCAAGTGCTTGTTAAATAATTTTCAATACTTGATGGAATATACACGAGTTTTTACGAACATTATTTAATGGTTTTGTTACACATTTGTTACACATTATTTAATGGTTTTGTCTAGATTGTTTTGTTTCTCATGCGTTACAGATTTTTGCTACTGCTTTTGAGGAAATGTTATGTTTCAATTCTAATTTCAAATGCTGATCAAATATATTCTATTAGGCTCCAATATATTCTATGTTCTATCTGATGATTAAGAAACCATTTTAATGGTTTCTTTACAACTGATTATTTAACAAATGCCTCATTGTTAAATAACTTTCAATACTTGATTGAATCTACACGAGTTTTACGAACATTATTTAATGGCTTTGTTACAGAGTCAAGAAACTTTTTAGTAAATTATGAGTGTTTTATTTACCATGCTTTATAGATTTTAGCAACTGTCTTGATGTCCGAATTTTTTTTTTTCAAATGCTGTTCAAATATATTCTTTTAGGTTCCAATATCATCTATGTTCCTATCTGATGATTAAGAAAGCATTTTAATGGTTTCTTTTACAATTGTTTATTTAACAAATGCCACATACATATTAGCACTCATGCCATCAATATACGAGCTCTTAAATATTTTTCAACAATGCAACTAAAATCACCAGATCAATAGAGCACACGTCTAAATGGTTGGCTGTCGTAAGTTGACGAGAGTCACAAACAGTATAATCCGAGAAGACGGAAATGCCGATACAGAAGAGATGAGAATTCAGACAGTCATGATTTGCTAACAGTCTACAGCAAGGGCTCCAAACTACGGCCCGCGGGCCAAATCCGGCCCGCCAGTGTCATCCATCTGGCCCGTGACAGCGAATAGCTTATTGTTGCTATAATAAGTTGGTTAAAAAACACAGAATGATAATAACTCGGTTTTATTGACTTACTAGGTAAAGCTTAATGGCAAGCATATATACGCAGAAAATTTAACTTAAGCATAACAACTAACAAATAACAGAAATGAATGCCACTAACATTATAAACTAGTGAACTTCCCGTGGTTACCCTCGGTAGTTATGTCGGAGTAAAGAGTATGGCATATGTATGTATATCGATGTTTGGAATGTATATATCCTGAATTAAACTTGTGATTTTTATCCTGAAAATCCCTCAGGAACGGAAAAGCTAAATTAACGCGAATGAAACCGTGGAGTGTGCATTTGTAAAAAAATACTAATAAGATTTATGTAATTGTGATTTTTCACTGACAATAGTTTGTAGTTGTGGATCAATTTTACTTAAACCAATTATTAAAAGAGATTGTAGTAATTGAACCAGCGAATTTAGCAAGCGTATGTTCGTTCAGAGCGAGTACTCGGCGACTGGTCTAGAAATTATACATAATGGCAGAAAAATTAAAATGGTTTTGGCCCTTGGTACTTACTGGAGTAAACAGTATGGCCCTAAGGCTGGAAAGTTTGGGGACCCCCGGTCTGAAGAGTGTCACAACAAGTTTACTTGGGGCATCAGGAACACAAGTGGCGTCCAATCAGCAAATCTATGGTGTAATTAAAAATAGATTGCAAATGTCCCTCCGAAATAACCGTATTGAAATTTTCTGGTAAGGTATTCGTAAGGGCTGGAGTTCCTTATTTTACTCACCCCTCCCCATGGATCTTCTTCGTTCAGTTTTTATTGCAAATTTTAGATTTTTGATTGGACATAAATAACTTTTTACAAATACATCTTTGCCATATTGGTGTGACAAGTATTCCAGACTGTGTCTTGGGTCCTTTAGGCAATTTTATTGATTTTACACATTTGACAAGCTGCCTTGCGCTCTCTTTTTAATACGCTTTTATTAGCTTCACCTGTATGTTTGTATGTATGTATGTTTGTATGTATGTAACTGACTTTTTCCCCTGGAGATCTGTTTCTCCTCATATACACTATTTAAGCTCCAAAGAAACATTTACAGGCATCTTTCAGAAAGAAAACAGTTGATTCTTTTTAATACGCTTTTATATTAGTTTCACCTGTATGTTTGTTTGTTTGTAACAGACTCTTTGGGCTCAATTTTGCCCTACTTTAAGCGATCAGATTTAATTTAAACGTTGTAGACTTATCAAGGACCGACGACAATAAAATAGTTTGATAAGCTTATTATCTCATCATGATTAGGATAGCCAGGATTAGAGATTTTATTTTAACTTATGAAGAGCAATTTAACCCATGTAGAATGAAAGTATTCAGTAAAGACATTCAAACCTACGGGGGACAGTGGCACAACGAACTATTCGCATTTAGCCTTTGTTTTACTCACAATTACATTATTGTAAGAACTATAGTTCCACTCTTCCGTACCGGGACCTCATTTAAATATTATAGTTTAAAAACGCTAAAAAATATGCTTTTAGAGTTAATCAAACTAAAAAGTAAAAAATAAATTAATAGTTTTAAAGAACTAAAAAACACGCTTTTAGAGTTAATCAAACTAAAAAGTAAAAAATAAATTAATAGTTTAAAAAAACTAAAAAACACGCTTTTAGAGCTAAACAAACTAAAAAGTAAAAAACAAATTAATAGTTTAAAAAAACTAAAAAACACGCTTTTAGAGTTAATCAAACTAAAAAGTAAAAAATAAATTAATAGTTTAAAAAAACTAAAAAACACGCTTTTAGAGTTAATCAAACTAAAAAGTAAAAAATAAATTAATAGTTTAAAAACACTAAAAAACACGCTTTTAGAGTTAATCAAACTAAAAAGGAAAAAAAAAAATTAATAGTTTAAAAAAAACTAAAAAACAAGCTTTTAGAGTTAATCAAACTAAAAAGTAAAAAATAAATTAATAGTTTAAAAAAACTAAAAAACACGCTTTTAGAGCTAAACAAACTAAAAAGTAAAAAACAAATTAATAGTTTAAAAAACTAAAAACACGCTTTTAGAGTTAATCAAACTAAAAAGTAAAAAATAAATTAATAGTTTAAAAACAAAAAAAACACGCTTTTAGTGTTAATCAAACTAAAAAGTAAAAAATAAATTAATAGTTTAAAAACTAAAAACACGCTTTTAGAGTTAATCAAACTAAAAGTAAAAAATAAATTAATAGTTTAAAAACACTAAAAAACACGCTTTTAGAGTTAATCAAACTAAAAAGTAAAAAAAAAAAATTAATAGTTTAAAAAAACTAAAAAACAAGCTTTTAGAGTTAATCAAACTAAAAAGAAAAAAATAAATTAATAGTTTAAAAAAACTAAAAAACACGCTTTTAGAGTTAATCAAACTAAAAAGTAAAAAAATAAATTAATAGTTTAAAAAAAACTAAAAAACACGCTTTTAGAGTTAAACTAAAAAGTAAAAAACAAATTAATAGTTTTAAAAAACTAAAAAACACGCTTTTGAGTTAATCAAACTAAAAAGTAAAAAATAAATGAATAGTTTAAAAAACTAAAAAACACGCTTTTAGAGTTAATCAAACTAAAAAGTAAAAAATAAATTAATAGTTTAAAAACACTAAAAAACACGCTTTTAGAGTTAATCAAACTAAAAAAAAAAAAAAAAAAATTAATAGTTTAAAAAACTAAAAACAAGCTTTTAGAGTTAATCAAACTAAAAAGAAAAAATAAATTAATAGTTTAAAAAACTAAAAAACACGCTTTTAGAGTTAATCAAACTAAAAGTAAAAAATAAATTAATAGTTTAAAAAACTAAAAAACACGCTTTTAGAGTTAAACTAAAAAGTAAAAAACAAATTAATAGTTTTAAAAACTAAAAAACACGCTTTTGAGTTAATCAAACTAAAAGTAAAAAATAAATGAATAGTTTAAAAACTAAAAACACACTTTTAGAGTTAATCAAACTAAAAAGTAAAAATAAATTAATAGTTTAAAAAAAACTAAAAAACACGCTTTTAGAGTTAATCAAACTAAAAAGTAAAAAATGAATTAATAGTTTAAAAACTAAAAAACAAATTAATAGTTCAAAAAAAACTAAAAAACACGCTTTTAGAGTTAATCAAACTAAAAAGTAAAAAATAAATTAATAGTTTAAAAACACTTAAAAACAATCTTTTAGAGTTAATCAAACTAAAAAGTAAAAAAAAATTAATAGTTTAAAAAAACTAATAAACACGCTTTTAGAGTTAATCAAACTAAAAAGTAAAAAATAAATTAATAGTTTAGAAAAACTAAAAAACACGCTTTTAGAGTTAATCAAACTAAAAAGTAAAAAACAAATTAATAGTTTAAAAAAAACTAAAAAACACGCTTTTAGAGTTAATCAAACTAAAAAGTAAAAAATAAAATAATAGTTTTAAAAAACCCGCTTTTAGAGTTAATCAAACTAAAAGTAAAAAAAATTGTTAACATTCTAAAAGCGTGGGTGCTTAGTATGACATTTTTAAACCAATTTTATAACAATTGATATCGAGCACCCCACGCTTTTAGAATTCATTTTCTCGGCAGTCATTTTATTCTTATGTTAACAATTATTTTTTACTTTTAGTTTGATTAACTCTAAAAAGCGTGTTTTTTTTTTTTTAAACTATTAATTTTTCAAACTATTCTCCAGACAACTTTTATAACAAGGCTAGCTTTTATTGGGCTGCCAGAGGGCCCATGATCGATATTGCCTCCATCCTGACGTAGGGGAAAAAAAAAAAGTGGCGTCCATGTTAAGATCTTTACAATTGTTAAGTAGTCGAATATTGAAGGCAATATGCTTAAGATGTTTGATTGCTTGTAGGAGTCTTTGTAGTCTGAAATTTTAGAGTGGTTATGTTAGATTTTCGTTTAAGATGTCGATATACTTTTACACCTCCATGATGCCATAAATAAATTCGAACTTACTTATTCAAGGTGATTATATCCATTTCCGCACCATAACTTCTGCATCGCTATGTTTAAAGAATAAAATAAGTTTTCTTGTTCCAGTTATTCTTTCGATTTTCTCCAATCCATAATGCAACCATTAACCTCCAAATTTACTACATTAGTAAATATACATTGTACGTAAACATTGTACATACATATATTGTAAAAACATTTTTTCATTTTTTCTGGCTGAAGAAATTCGAAGTTTTCGATTCTTAAGGCAGAATTTCCTTCTTTAACTTTGCAGAATTTCTTTTTGTCATTCGCCATGAGAAGATCTAATTATTTTTGAACCATATTCCGTAATATTCTTGCAATTCTGTTGCAAGTTTTGTAGCCGAAAATCTTGAATTTAAGTTTATTTTTGAATGATGATTGGCTTCATTCCATGCTTGTTGGTAACCTCGACCTAGTTACTCTATCCTGTTTTTTATAACGTATTTAATAGGAAAAAAAAAATTGAATCACTTAAAGTAATTGTTTGATTAATTTTATAAAAATGTGTTAATTTCTAAGGTGCAAATTAATATTTGATTTGGGAATTTCTCGTCATCATCATCATTGGCGCAACAGCCTCATGGTGGGCCAAGGACATCTGCCTACTGGCGGATGTCGAAACAGGAGTTGTTTCCTTTTTTACAAGTTCAACGTTCTTAAGGTTCGTTCCCACCGAGGCGTGAAGCGTTGAAGATTCACGCGGCAGGCAAGAAAATTTTTCGACCCCTTCGCAGCGACACGTCAGAAATAGCATTACGCCTAGTGAAGTTCCGCTTCGAGTTTAAAGTAGGTCAACTCGAAGCGGTGGATTTCAAACCGTTTTCAGGCGAACATGGTGAGGCTAGTGATTGGTCAACGTTTCACGCTTAAACGCCTCGGTGGGAACGAGCTTTTACAGTCATAGTAGACTGGGATCTACGGTTTAAAGTGGGATTCCAAACCATTACAAACACCCATGGCCCCGCCGGGATTCGAATAGGAAACCTGTGGCGCCGAGAGCTAGTCACTCGGCCATCAGCCGCTTGGGAATTTCTAAAGATGTATTTTTTGCATGATCGAATAATGGAGATGTTCTAATTACATACAAATGATTGAACATTCAAAATAGAAGATTTTTAATTAATATGACAAGCTGTATACGAAAAAAATATTTTTAATTACAATTATAAATTAATGTAAAGCAGTCAAATTTGATAATCTAAATCGAATGGAAAAACTTTTTCTAATTTAATTAACTAAAGTTTTAGTAAAAATAAGTATAAATTAACTTTAATTAATTTATGCTTATTTTTTATATTGATTATAAATCTATATATTATTGATAATATATAGATTTATTAAAAAAACAATTAATTGGACTAAAAAATAATTTAATAAGCTGGTTTCAACATTATTATTATTTAAGTTTATTTACTTTTATGTTGGATTAATTCATACTTTAATTTTCAATAATTTTAAATCAATAGTTGAAAATAGATTCAAGTATTGGAACGAGCTACAGTATGAGGAGATACCTGTGAATAGTTATTTATCTATGATATTGATCACACATTTATTATTATTTTTGGTACTTACGTATTAACGATACCTTGGCGACAGACTTGGCGGTTTTTAAGTGGCGCCAATCTAACAGCTGCAGATTTGCTGAGTTTTGACGCCATTTTGTAGTGCTACGAAAATGCATATTTGGGATTTGCCAGAAACAGAACAAGATGCAATTTTATTTTTCAGGAGCGAAATATTTTACCAAAACAACGAAAATGTCCCAATTCCCATGACATGAAACTTTATTTTGGTGAACGTAAGTTTTGGAAATGCAATTTCAGTCAATGTGCTTATCGTGTGGGACTTAGAAAAGACAACTGGTTTGAGGGAAGCAGAATTCCATTTTGTACAGCTTTGAGATTCATATACTGCTGGTGCGAGGAGTTGACGTCGAATTTTGAAAGCGTTTTGATTTTAAATGAAGTGTTTTATATATTTTATTATCTGGAACAAAAATTTTAAGTGCAGATTGGCGCCACTTAAAAACCGCCAAATCTGTAGCTGCCTTTGGCGCGTGTGCTCTTTCTTGGCGCAACTGTCGCCAAGGTATCGTTAATACGTAAATACCTTATTTTTTATATTATTAACAGTAAATGAATGGTGAAAAACACTGTTGACTAAGCAAAAAGTTGTAATTTTTCTTTCTTTTTCTTATCTTCATTTATAATCTTTTATACAAATCTAACATTTAATTTTGATACAAAATTGCTATTTAAGCAAAAATCATGTATTACATTAATTAATACTAATGTAGAAGCCGCCTCCATTCAAAATGATTAAGAATATCTATAGTAACCTTTTATATCATGTTCTAAAACACATATTTATATATAAAAAAAAATTCTACTGGTTTCAGTAATATGAGAGCACATTAAATTCATATTATATAATACTTTATTTCTTACTTAAAATTCCTCAAATTAAACACTTTTAAAAACAGGATAATGAGTACAAATCTACTATCTATCTAGTAGTGAGTAATGAGTACAAATCTACTATCTATCTAGCATTATACTTGCATTATACTTGATTGTAATTTCTTAACCAAAAATTTTATCAAATTCTATTGAAATGCAGTGTAGTCAAAAAATTTCTTTTGCTTTAGAAATATTTTATTTCAGTTCATCATAAGGATGAAAATTCCATTTCACAATTTCTAAACAACTTTTATAATTTATAAAGTTGTTGTTTTTAAATTTTTTACAATTCTATATTTTTATAGCTTTTGATTGAACTAATTTAATGATGTTGTAATAAATAAACATATAAGCAAAAATTTAATTTTAATGATATGCAATTCAATACATAAAAATTAAAGATGCCTTATAATTTTCTTTTTATTCGAAATTATGAAATATGTATGTTCTATGAACACATTTTTTTTTTATTTTAATATTTGTCTTCTTTTCATCACTAAAATTCTTAAGTAAACATATACAATCAATAGATTTATCAAAAATATCAGTATTTAAATTTATATAAAAATGAAAAAAGACCTTGGAAACAAAATAAAAGTTAATATTAATTTGTTACCCTTATCAAGGAATCCTATTGCAAAAGTAAAATATGTATTTTTATTAAAAACTTGTTGCACCTAATCTGTCTAAAGATTCTTTCAATTTAATCCTTTTTTATTCTTTATATATAAATAGGAAAACAAATATACTGGTAGCTTAGAAATAAAAATGAAATATTACTTTTTACAAACCTAAAAGTAAGGTCACCTTCATCTTATACAAAACAGTAATTAGCATTCTCTCAAAATAACAATAATAACCAGAGTTGGGAAGTCAACCAAAAAATTTCTGCTACTGACTCTTCTTCATAATTTTATATACTAAGATCTTTACTAACATATTTAGAAGAATTTGTGAAATAATGACTTTTACTGAACTTATATATTTATAAAAAGTCTTGTATAATAAAATATTTTTACAACTTTGAAAGTTGTGTAGTATTTGTACTAACTTAAAAAACATTGTTGTACTCTACATTTGCTTACATAAAATACATACATCCTATAAAAATAATTGTACCTAATTAACAGGTACCAAAGTATTACAGAAAAATTGAGGACAAACAAAAAGAAAATCATACATTTTAAGTCAAAAGATGCTATATTTGTAAAAAAATCTTTTAAAATTTGATTTTTTTTTTTTTTTTTTGTTCTTAACAGAAAAGCTTCTATAAAATCTTCTTTCATTGTTGATCCAAGATAACTTTCTATAAGCCTCAATGCTGAGAAAAGTTTCTCAACATTTACATGCTTTGCAACTATAGCAGTTACTGTCTTTGCTAACGGTTGTATTATTGAAGAATACAATTAAATTGTGTCCTTAACATTTAATTTCAAAAATTTCGAAAAATAAAAATTCGTTTTTTTATATAAGAATCAAATTTTTAAATTGACCCCCTCCATCCTAGCTTTCCATAATAAAGCAAAAATACCTATTCAATAATTTATAAAAACATGAATATTTTCATACGTGGCGCCATCTGGTGAACAAAAGGAAAACACATTTAATGTTACAATTTTTTTATAGTTTTTTTTTATTATTATTATTAACTAACCAAAAAAAAAGCAAGATGTTTTTAAAAGTGTAATTATTTCATCAAATTTTTATTGGAAAGTGTAAAAAGGTATAAAAGTTAATTTGTATATAAATCAAATACAAAATATTTTTGTAGTTATCTACATTTAAAAAAATAGTATGGCATACATAAAAATACCCAAGATAATTTTAAAAGTTTACTATTCCAATAATTATAATAATGTTTAAACATCTAGAATAATTTTAAATACTAAAATTCCCAAATTTTGACAGAAATTAAATATTTGATGTACAGAAGGCAAGTAAGATTCTAAATGCAATTAATAAAAAAAAAACTTTAAAACTTTTTCATGTTTAGAATAATTTGAAAAAATTACTAAAAAAAAATAATTTTATCTTAATGTACATAAAAATCTAATGTAAGAAAAACAGAAACATTAACCATTAAGCTAAGATATAAAAAGGCCCATATTTACATTATTTGTATATAAAAAAAAGATTTTTTTTTCTACTTACATACATGTAGTATATAAAAGTATTTTAAGTAAAAAGTAGCTTGTAGTAATAATATAGAAGTGATCTAAAAATGTTAAATTAGAAAAAAAAAAAAAAAAAAAAAACTAAACAAAATTGTTTTTTTTAAATAATTTATTTTTAAATAAAATGATCTGAAACAAACAGGTCTGCTAATAATTTAAGCACTGCCAAATTCTCTATGCCCAGAAATAATTAATTTATAACAAGAATAATAGTTTTTCATTTATGAAAATAATAACCTAAATAATTACATTATTCTGTTTTTTATTAATGGACTTATATAATAAATTATTTTTGATAATTTTATTTTAGTTTCAGAATAATAATTTCGTTAGATTGTAATTTAGAAATTTTTAAAAAGGTATTTTTCAAGAAAAATTGTTTATAATAAATATTGAAAGAAAAAAAAAAAACTATCATTGTAGGTTAAGGAGAGAAATTTATTGGAACATGAAATTATAAAAGTAAGTTATTGTTGAAAAAGTATATATGAACTTAATATAGATTTTGATTAAAATGGCATAATATTCACAGATCTGTTCTTTTTTTTTTTCTTCTCGTAATCCAAAAAGTTCTTAGTTATACAAAATTATAAAAACTGAAACAAAACAACTCTTGGTTTATAAAATTTTTATATTTATTTTCACAATTTTAAAATGAAGTTGTACATCACAAAATAAATACCCAAATAATATTTATATTATTTATGCATATAAATAATTACATAATAAAAGTGAATTATTACTATTGCTACAATCAATAAATGAAGGTTTTTTTTTTTTTTTTTTTTTTCGTAATTTATTTATAAACACTGCACTAACAAATATTACATATTTAATCTTTTCAAACTTTTATTATATAATTTTAACAAAAGTTTGTAAAAAAAAAAATGCAAGAATTTTGTTAAAATTCGTTTAAAGGAAAAGAACTTCATTTTTTTATTTTGGGAAAAATACTAATTATAATTTTTATTAAAAAATCTTGAGTTGTGTTTAGAGAAATTTGTATATGCATTTTTACTATAGAATATACTAACAATGCATAAACAATAAATAATTTAATATACAGAAAATATTTATGTCATTTCTCCAAGAAATATTTTCTTTATCAAAAACACAATTTAACACATTAAGAAATATAAGTTTATTTTCATTAGCAATTAATATACTCTGTTATTGAATGTGATTATGACTTTGTTATTGTCATGTTTTCCAATGTATATATATTATGTTTAAAGATCTTATAAAACAAAATGTTCCTTTTTTAAAAAAAATGATATAAAATGGACAGCAATTATGACATTACATATTTAAAAATATAAAATTTGTTTGAAAAATTATATACAATTAAAATTATAAATTAAAAAGTATACATAGAAAAAACTACCATTTAGTATATGCTCATTATAACTGAACATCAACGCTAAGCCATTTATTTAGTAACATAATGAACATTTTACTATATAGTTCATTATGGCAAATGATACAATTTTCCTTTAATAATCACTTCAAATACTTATTTTTATCAGATTTGTAAAGTTTTCCAGCACTGTTTTCGAAGATTCTGCAGTTTTTGGTTCTGATTTTGCCAAGCTGCCACAAGATGATCGACAATGAGTAATATTCTTCCTACCTTTGACATTATTACATTTAATTTGCTACTACAATCTTTTGATGCCAAAAATATGCAATCTTTAGAATGTTTGCATCTTAATTTTAATATACATGTGAAAATGGACACAAGTTACATCTTTATTTTGATAAAATTAAAGATGTAAAGATTAAACATTTTTTTTTTTGAAGAAAATTAATTTCAATATAATAAAATATAATTTGTTAATTATGTAAGTTTATTTATATACTGTTAGTGTCAAGATATGACATGGATTTTTTTTTTCTGTTCAACTGCAATTGAAAGCATGGTTAAATAAAGTTATAAGCAATCAGTGTGAACAATCAAGTATAAGCAATCAGTATCAGTAGCAGTCAGTTATAAGCAAGTGTGTCCAATAATAGAAACAAATTTTCACTATTCTGTTTGAATTTTTTCAGTAATCGGTTGAGGAATTTCAGCAGTATCCAATTCAGCAATTTCATTAGTGTCTGGTTCAGGTTTTCTTAACCATGTTCCATAACAAATAAATGATTCAGAGTCACTATCACTTTCGATAGAATTGTTATCACATGCATCATCATTATCTGAATCATCCGAGTCTTTCCATTCAAAATTGATGCCAGATAACTTAAATGCTTGTTTAAAGTCTTCTACAGTAACTTTTTGACGATGATCATACCTGCAGAAATCCTTTGCCATTGATATTATTATATTTAATTTGTCCCTACAGTCCTTTGATACCATGTGTAGGCAATCTAATGGAATGTTTGTACTAGTAAGAATATTTGATGCAGAATACTTAGTATCACTCAGTATCTCAAGTCTTTCCCTTTTTGGTCTGGTTGGTAAACAATCTTCAGATAATGAACTATCTGAACACCAAAATTCTTCATCTATGACACTTATACCTGTCATTTTTGGTAGCTAAAATGGATTTATAAGAGACAGAATCACTGGAAAAATTATTACATACATTAAATATAAAAATTGTAATTGCACCCTATAATGAATGTATTTAAAACAGATCAATGACTTTATATTTTTGTTAAATTGAAATTTCAATGTTTCTAATTTAGGTTATTTCTAAAAATTAAAAATAATGTGCTTAAAATTTTAGAAATAACAATCAATGTTATATTTTTTTCTACATAATACTATATGTGTCAATTAATTGAATTTGTCAAATAATACACATCTCTGAAACTTAAATGCAATACAATCTATTATCATAATTATGATTTTCTATATTATATGTAATAAAGTTCTGTTAATGATTATAATTATGAAAAACACATATAATTACTTGCACATATAATTGGTCACAATTTATTTATTTATTATTATTATTTTGCTTTATTCTCTTCAATTCACTTCACACATGTCCAATGATATTTAAGTTTAGGATATGAAGTAGCTTGGATGGTATCAGAACATCAATAGATTCAGAATACGGATGTTCATTTATTTCAGTTGTACTTATATTTACATAACTTCTAATTTGAACGAAAATTAACAATTAGTTCCAGAAGGCTGAAAAGAAAATTAATAGTTACATTAAACTAAAGTACTCTGCCTCAGCACTAGATGACAATAGGTGTTAGGTTAATTTTGACTGCCATAAAATATTCATATTCTTCGTCAAAGAAATTGATGATAATGGTTAATTTTAATGATAGTAGTTGACCTCGGGACTAGAGATCAACGTCGATCTAGATCACTTATATTCTCATTGGTTACGGGCATACGTCTCCTTTGATGACGTCACATATATAAGACGAGGAACTGCTGTTTTATGCACTCAGTGGTTATCACTAAATGATTTATTTTATCATTTAAATCCAGCTAAATTCAGTGATTTTACCGTAACCCTCGCCACTGCGTTATTGCGCCTATCACCATTATTATTTTAAAAACTCAGATAACGCTACTGAGGAATACGTTGTAAAAGCTGGAGCCAGATAATTTAATGCATGAAACTTACAGTTTCGAATGCTAGATGGCTATTATTTAATAATTGTTTCTGATTTGTTTGCATTTTAATTTATCTTGTAGTGTGAAGTTTTTGTATCATATAATACCGAATATTTTACAAAAGGCTATCGCTCTAATCTCATATGGATATGAAATAATTTATTAAATTATAAAACAAAGTGGATATTTTTATCTAGGAATTTTAATTAATTTTATTGAAAAAAAGGCTTTTTTTCCACAAAACTTGCAGTAAGAGTAAAACAAAGCATATTGTAAAAGTAACCATATTGCAAATATATTTTTTTATAATTTAGTTATATTTTTAAAATAGAATTCATTTTATAGATGAGTCAACAGATTAAAGACTTTTGTGGGTAAAACAATAAAAAAAAAGAGAAATATAATTACTCATTGCCCTGATAACATATTTTAAATACTAGAAACTCAAAGAAAAGTTGATCAAGATTTAAAAAATAATGGCAATAGTCCAACAAAAAAATTGTAATTAGCTATGTTTATAATAAGAATCATTCGTTTAATAATTGTATACAATGTTTCAAATTTTATTACTTACTAACATCCCCTAAAAATAATTATTTACTTATATCTACATTTTTTTTAAATTTTAAACACAATTACATGCTGTTATACTTTGAAATCTGTAATATTAAGAGGTCCATTTTGTTTTTCGCTGAATTCATATTTTTGTCTGGATGCTAATAAAATATTATAAATGAATTCTAATTAGTATTTCTTAACTAAATAAAAACTTTAATTTTTATACTAAACTAGTGATAAAAATCGAAGTAATTAAATTTTATGCAAATTCACTCAATTTACTAACTATTTAAAAACTTTTTTTACTTATTTTGACTTATTATTTCTATTAATTTCAAATGTCAATTTAAATTAGCCAATTTTCCACACAAATAGAGCTCTCTTTTTATTTAGATTTTAAATAAGAGAAAAATTTCAAGGAAAGAAAAAGAAATAATGTGCCTATCTAATTATTTCAGTTGTGTATATTAAGTTAGAGATTTTAATTTCTATAACATTAAATACACTTCGATAGTAACAAAAAAATATAAAGGATTTCTTCTAATTAGTTTATAAATAAATTTCATTGTATTCTGTCAGGCTGTACGATCTTCTGGGTGATATTCTGTTTAAAATTTATTACTGCCGAGCTACTAATTCTCTTTTTAATATCAACATGATGTAAATACTCTTGATTGTTTAAGAGTTGATGTTACTGTTAGACAATCACGACTGGGATATGCATACTGAAATCCCAGTAGATTCATCAATATGATTCACGGTTTAACTGGCAGCCTTCCCGGAAAGGATATCAAATACCAATATGCCTATAGCTACAGCAACTAGAATTTGCAATAAAAATAGCCACATCGCCAGTGATTACCTAGATAATCTGAAAAACAATGGATACTATATTATTCTTATATTTATTACGATATACATTAGTTATTAGAAAAGGTAAAAGAACACACAAAAGAAACTGGAGCACACATAGTGTGTACAAAAGGTAGTGGTGTAATAAAGTACGGTGGCCCCCATTAGGAGTTTGCCACCCGTATGCCCACCAAAATACAAATTTGTTTGTTGGTCCTTTATGCAAATTCAACCTGAAGTTTTAAATTTGGCACGTACGTAGGCTGTTGCCCACAAAAAGACCTACTTTAAAATTGGGAGATTTTCCCTGATTTTTGCCTCTTAAATCATTTAATGAAAGAGTTCGAATACATTTTTATGAGAAATTTTTATAAGCCTTAATGCCCTCAGTCAAATGGTTTTAAATTTTCTTCAGAAATCTATATAAAAGATTTAAAGGAGAGTTAATGCTTTGAAAAAAAAAAAAAAAAAAAAATCCAGCATGTCATATATTTTGCATTAGTTTTATAAAGCCTTTGATATATACTCTTCGAATTTAAAAACTTAAAATAATGTGTTTCCACAAGTGATTGCCTAAAACTTTCCATTGAAATTATTTTTTTAATTGATGCTGAAGTTTGTTTTTCGCTTATAAAATATTATTGACAGCAAACCCAGTTTAGATATTTCTAATTATTAAATTTTGTTGCCTCTTTTATTCTTATCGTATCATCTCTTTTCATGTGATCCTGGAACTGTCGAATAATTTAGCTAATAAGGATATATACTACTGTGTCCAAAAAGTAAGACCAATTTTCAATTTAAAATTCCCAGGGCTAATAGAATTTCAATTTTTCTTTTTAGGTTGCTGGCACTGTCCTTGACATCTGTACGAAATTTGACGTCAAAATATTCATTAGTGCTCGAGTTATGCTTGGCTTTGTGAGAAGCTAAAACTGATTTTTGAAATGACTGAATTAATTTAGCAAAGAACTTGCATTTAATCTTGTTTGCGGAAACATATAGAATGTTGCAGAAGGCATTCGGTGAGCCTTCCTATATCGGAAAGAAATGTTTAAACAGTGGTGTAAAAAGTTCGAAGAAGGCAGAGAACGCGTTGAAGATGAAGAGCCCTATGGTCGACCATCAACCTCCACCGACGAGGCTCACGTCTAAAAAATGAAAGATTTAGTGCTTGCAAACCGTCGATTTACAATTAGAGACCTTGCTGAGGATGTTGGAATTTCAAAAGGATCGGTCAATTCCATTTTGGGCCTCAAACGCGTCAAATTTCGATTGATAACGAAAACACTGAATGCTCCAGTCACACTGCCTAGATTCTTCGCGACTTTTTCGCCAAAAATGAAACCCATATCGTTCCACAACCACCGTATTCACACCGGGAGACTTCTGGCTATTCCTAAACTCAAAAGACCACTCCGGGGACACCGTTCTGAGTCGATTGAAGACATTCAACATGAATCACCGCGCGCTTTGAAGACCATCCCTGTCGATGACTATTTAGCATGCATTGAGATTGGAAAAAAAGTTGGCATAAGTGCATTGTGTCCGGAGGGGAATACTTTGAAGGCGATGAAATAAATTTGTAAGGATAAAAAAATAAAAAATAATTTAACTTACTTTTTGTGCACAGTAATGTATATGTATGTGTATATATATAAAGATGTTACCGTGAAAACTAACAAAATGTTTCCAATTAAATAAACTCGGCGACTTATCAGGTGCTGTTACCAGCGACATCGCTCCACCAATCCTAGGCATCAGCAGAATTGCGTTAAGATTTGTTTGATTGTAAGATCATAAATTTTTACTACACTGCTGTTATCATGCTAATCAAGAAAGTAATTAAGAGCAGCAATAAAGGATCTGGTGCAGCTTGATGAATAGTCATTGGGTTTCGGAATTGGATCCGAAACTTGATAAGTGAAGTCAAAACAGAAATTTCCATGTCTAGCTTGGGGAGGGTCATGATTAATCCATATACCAGAGAGTTCTTTCGTTGGGCTCAAAGCAGAAATGGGAATAAGGTTATGAAAGGCCAAATACCACTCTGGGGTGGGGACCTTACTTTTACGAATCCCTTTTTTCTAATGCAGCTGGCAAATATTTAGACAGTGATCTTTATCCCATAAGCAAGGGTTTTACCGACGTTACTCACTTCGCATTACCTAGGAGGAGCATGTAGCTTGAAAATATGTTATGGACTCGTGTAACACTACCCCGTAGCGCTCTATGGTCCTATTAGATCGGGACCTACGGTTTAACGGGGATTCCGAACCACTACAAACATCCATGGTACCGCCGGAACTCAAACCCGAAACCTGTGGTACTAGGGACCAGAGCGCTAGCCACTCGGCCATAAGGCCCTACTTTTAGGGATCCTTTCAAATTGTGGGAACAATCACAGAAATCTCGCAATGTGCATCCTGGGAAATAATGATCTGCCTTTTCAATGCCAAATGGTCTTAAGACGTAATGCCCAGCATTAAAAATTACAATTGCTGTAATAATTAAAATGGCGAAGCAGGCATCATGAAGAAAAGTATTGTTATTGTTGAACTACAAGTATAGATACTGCAACTTATCAGTATAAACGCAAAAAGTATCTTATCTAAAATGAATGCTTTTTATTTATCAAATGATTTATCTAATGTAAAATTTTATGCAATGCATTTAAGTTAAAAGAAGTTAATCAAAAAGATTTTGGTTATTTTTGGGTCTCAGGACAACTTTGCATCGAATTAGTTGCAAATAAAAGGAAAAATTGAGATATCCATAACTTTTCCTTTTTTCTATAGTTGGATTTTTAAATTAATTAATTACAAAAATTAAAACATTCAATGTTTCTAATTTTATTTACGCGATTACTTTTCATGTTTTATACAGGAATATAAAATATTAAATATTATAAGCATGCATATAAAAAAAAATGATAGAAGAAGTCACTCACCTCTTCAGTAACTGCTGATTAATTGATGGAAAAACAAACAACGTGAATTACATGGCGAAATCATAGCAGCACTCTATTTTTATGTTAACTGAAATAACTTATTTACTGCTAACATGAGGACTTTTAATCTGCGGTTTTGGATCTACGAATTACTGAAAGCAACATATCAAAAGGTGTTAAAACAATGTTAGTCTTTGTCTTTTTCTGTCGCATCGCCTAGATGCATATAAAAATGAAGTTCTGATGTTAATGTTTGGAGAAACCTCCATAAAACAGACTGTTTAGATGTGCATAAAAATGGGCTGCACTTATTAATGGTTGAAAAAAAACCGCCTTAAAAAAGGCCTAGATGCATATAAAAATGGACTATTGCTATTGAAAGATGAGAAAACCTGCATAGAACAGATTACTTAGATGCATATTAAAATGGACTGTTGCTATTGAATGTCGAAAAGCCTTCTTAAAACAGATTGCCTAGATGCATATTAAAATGGATTGCTGTTATCGAAAGACGAAAATACCTTCATAGAACAAATTGATTGCCTGGATGTATATTAAAATGGACAATTGTTTCTAGTGGTTGAAGTAACTAACGTGGAAAAAAAAATAAAAATAGACTGCTATTGTTCATCTTTGGGGTAAGTAGAAATAATAATTTTAAATCATTATTTTTCCTGATCATTGGAAAAAAAAAAAAAAGATTTTTTCTGAAATATTATTCTATTAGCATATATAAACCGGCTTTTTATAACTTCAGAAAATTAAACTTATTAACTCTTTTATTTAAAATCACATCTGTTCAAGACAGCATTAGATTGAACAGCGTTCTTTCCTTGGGCGGCGTTGCAAACTAAACTATAAAAACCAGTGTGAAATGCAACGAAACGTTCTCACCTGTAAATACTTTCTTTATTCCCATATTTTATCTCATCCTAAATTCACAGTTATGGTTATCATATTTTGAAATGTTTATTGCTACTGGAGAAGGGGGAACTTGATTGTTTCCTTACTATCAACAAGAAATCTTTATCTATCGAAATTCGTTATCTCCCGTTTAGTGACAAGTTTCCAAATTTCTTTGTTGTCTACATTGTGATTTCCCGGGAAATTTTTACTGGTAAAATTGTAATGCATATGCTTTTATTAATTTTTAAACAAAATTTTAAGTGTTTGCAATTCACTGATTGGCCTGTTTTATTTATTTTTTAGTTTACGTTAGCCTGCCTATGAAGCATAAGTCTTCAGCAGCATAAAAACAAATAGTGTTAACTATGAAAAATTCAACAGCGACGAAAAGTCGCCAAATTGGCGTAAAGCCAAATTGGGCAATTTCTTAATGAATATTGATCCCGTTTTGAAATTCATTTTTTTTTTTTTTGGTAGATGTAGGTCTTGTATTAAAACTATCACTGCCAATTTTAGTGAAATTTGATGTAAATTGAATCCGTGCGCTCACGCACGCACACACACACAACAAATTTTGAGATATATACATATTATTCTAGTATTGAAGGTTTTTGAAGTTTTCTTCACTTTTTTTGATATGGTTACATCTATTACATACTCCTATTTAACAATGGATCAAATAAAATAAACATTTCTTGAAAAATATCATTGAAAAATAAGTTAGTATTTTGCATCAAAATATTTGTCACAGAGGGAGATTTGTTTTTAAGTATATAAATAAGTTGTTCAAATTTTGATCAATTGGTGGGATTGTATATTTATAAATTTACCTTTGAATCTGCTTGCACTTATGGAAACTAAATATTATTCCAAAGCGGGAAGAATTCACTGGGCAAAGATTATTGCAACTGTCTTGTAATAACCTTTGCCATTTTAACCTTTTGGAAATGAAGTAACTAAATTTGCAAGATAATTATTGAATTTGGCTAGCAAAAGAATAAATTACATGCACTACAACTAAGGAATCATACATAAATAGTTCTATATAAAATCAAGTGAAAAGGTAGACAAAAGATATGAATCGTAATTTTAAAGCCAAGGGAAAATAAATAGATTATGCTCTGTCCACCTTGCTTGAAATTATTCTTTCATAAGCAATTAAATGCATTCAAGACGATACTAATTTCAATAACGAATCACTTATAATGACACATGAACATTTAGAAAATTTGTATATCATTTTAATTTGTTTTATTTAGGTTCCTGTTAATAGCGCCATCTGTTGCTAAAAGTTTGATTAAAAAACTTCATCAAAAAAATATGATTTCTGTTGAAAGTATTCGTGTACATACTACACATTTATAAAGGAATTTGTGTTTATCTTAATTTTTTTAAAAATTTTTAATAATTTTTAAATAATTTTATAAAATATTATGTATATTTTAAGTTATAGGTTTTGATTAATTATATCTAATTTAATTTTTTAACGAAATATATGCGAATAATTTAATTATATTAAAGCATTATTTTATAAGTAATCTTGTTTAATATTTTTTTCATATATTTTTTTTTTTGATTAATTCAATTGGATAATGATTAATGACGTTGTTGTAACTTGAATTATCCTATTGTTTGTGGGTAGGGTATATTTCTTTTTTTTTTTTTTTTTTTTTTTGATGAATCCAGGAATGGTAGATAAGGCCACCACCCGTTCCCACGGTGAGTCCAAAAGAAAACGGTCGGTTTGGTAGGGGGTGAAAGAAGACCCCTTTGAGTTTTGCGGGAAGAAAGGTGGACCAAGCTGAGAGAGAAGGAGAGAGAGAACTGTCTGGAACAGGACGTGGGCCTGGTTCACTAATTTTTTGCTGCGAGACAGACTACATGGATAATCTATATCCATCGACATGTTTGCTGCGACCATTTTTTAGATAGGTTTTCAGTCAACAGTTAATTTGCCTTGCCTACACACAGATAGGAATATTTCGCTTAAGGTATGGGAAAAAATATGATTATTTCTCTATAAATATTTTTTATTAATTCTGTTTTAAGTGCCAATTTAAAATCCTGTAAAAATCCTAAATTTAAGTGTAATCATTGTATATTAGTATTCATTAAAAGTAAATTAGTTGTTTGTTTCAGTATTAATTTTCGTATTTATTTTAATTGCCTTTTATTAATGTTAAATTATTTGGCCGTCCTGCGAGTATACGCAGACTAACGGCATCATTTCTATGTCGGTTCTAACAGACGTGTGCTTGGTATTACGATTGGCCAACGTGGTCTACAGGTTTGACAGTTTATTAAAGATCCACAGGTTTGACACATGTGGATATTCAATAGCTGAGTTATTTAAAATTTCAGATGCACAGTAACAGTTATACGACATGTGAGAAATACTATTTGCTTACATGGATCTTGATGAGTAGTGCATTGATTACGTAAATATTTTGTGCATGGATGTTAGAATATTATTTTACATAATGGTGTCGTTTGTTATTGTCTTTCACTGGCGAACACATACGAAAAATTGTATATCATTTCAATTTTTTTTTTTTGTTACTGTTCATAGCGCCATCTTGTTGTAAAAAAAAAAAATTTAAAAAAAAAAGAATTTATAGTTGTTAAAAAAAATGTAATTAAAGTCTGATTTCAGTTGAAAATATTTGTGCGTGAACAGCATACATATAAAGAAATTATTTTATTTTAATTTATACGTCTTACGGAATTTATTATTATATAAAAATATCGAAAAATATTTAAACTCCGACGAGGATGGGATTCGAACCCACGCGGGCAGAGCCCAATGGATTAGCAGTCCATCGCCTTAGACCACTCGGCCACCTCGTCCTGTTGTGTTTTAAGCCAAAGAAAATAAATACAATACTTTTATCACGAAGATAAAAATGCGAATATTCAATAAATAATAAATAACAAGGTTGCATCAGAAAACTTTTATGAGTCGACTTTGACTTTTAGGTTGATTGCATCAGAAAGGGGAAAACGAATATGCTCTTGTTAAATGTAGGTAATCATGTTTCCGGCATTTTCATTCAAATAAATAGTAATTTTTATAGGCATTTTTTCATAACTTTTATTGGATATACTGTAAGAGATTAACGTTGGCGTATTGTATTTAATTTGATAATAATTTTATACCCTTTATTAATGACTTTTTATCTTTATATTTTGTGATGAATTTGATACGTGTTTTTCTTCCTGCTTAAATGAATAATAATTTTAGCGGCATGGGTACATCGTAATGTTAACGTTATGATTATTCTGATAATAATTTAACATTAGATCGCTGACAAACACAGCACAAAAGAAGCAGATTGCAGTGCCACCTACCTGGACCAATTGTTAGTCTAAACCATCCAGGGACACACTGAAAGATACACAAAAATTTCATCAAAATATGTCATGCCGCTTAGGAGGAGTTCGGTAACAAACACATGCACAGAAAACCAATTGCAGCGCAACCTAATGGGTCCAATTGTGAATCGAGACAATCCAGGGGCACACTAAAACACACATAAAAATTTATTAAAATTTATCTAACCTTTTAAGAAGGGTTCAGTGACAAACTCAGGTACAAACCAATTATATCGATTGCAGCGCCACCTACCGGGTCCAACTGTGAATCTAAATCACCCAGGGCAACACTCACACCCAAAGAATTTTATTAAAATCGGTTAAAATATTTAGGAGGAGTTCAGGGACAAACTCACGTAAAGAAGAACCCAATTTCAGCGCCACCTAACGAGTCCAGTTGTGAATCTAAACCATCCAGGGACCCACTCAAACATACAAATTTCATCAAAATCGGTCCAACCGTTTAGGAGGAGTTCAGTGACAAAAACACACACACAGAAGAATTATTCATATAAAGATATAGTTCAGCTTCACCAATGTGGAGGAGTTCCATGACACACACGTACAGAAGATATATATTATTGCAGAACCACGTAACCGAGTCCAAGAATCTAAACCATCCAGAGTTTACAGCTTCATAAAAATTACCTTAGAGGGAGGAGTTCCATGAAAGATACACACTTCAATACCGTGGAGTAGTTCCATGACAGACACACGTACAGAAGATATATATCTATTGCAGAACCACGTAACCGAGTCCAATTGTGAATCTAAACCATCCAGAGACACACACAAAGAATTTCAAAGAATTCCAAAAAAGTTCAGTGACAAAAACACACACAGAAGAATTATTCATATAAAGATATATTAAAAGTTCACTTAGAGGAGTTCATGACAGACACAAACATGCGCCTTGAAAGGATTGAATCTACTTACACAAAGAATAAAAATTGGTATTAGATAGGAGTTCATGACAAACATATGCCTTGAAGTATTATACTTATAAAGATTCGTTTACAGCTCCATCCAATTTTGATTTTAAATCATCCAGGGATCCACTCAAAAATGCAAAAGAAATTTATCAAAATCGATCCACCCGGTTAGGAAGAAGTCGCTGACAAACACATGCACAAAAAGACCTGATTGCTGCGCCACTTACCTGGACCAATTGTGAATCTAAACCATAAAAAAAAAAAAATAAATAAAAAAAGTTCATCAAGCCATTTAGGCGAAGTTCGGTGCCAAACCCACGTACAGCAGAATTATGTTCGATTGTATCGTTCCTACCGTGTTCAATTGTTAATCTAAATCATCTAGGGGCCCATTCGCACACACACAAAAATTTCATCAAAATCGATTCATCCGTTTAGAGGATTTCAGTGATAAGCACCTGTATATAATTAATTAAAAATATATATATGTCGATTGCTACGCCACTTAAAATCAAAACCATTCAGAGACCTAATCAACACACATAAAAAAATGTCATCAATATAGATCCAACCGTTTTGGAGGAGTTCAGTGACAAACACATGTGCAGCAGAATTATGGATATATAGATAAAAGAAGTGTTTATCTTAATTAAAACTTGTTTTTTTAATTGTTGTTAAGAATTGTTTAAATTATTTTAAGATATAGGTTTTGATTATTTATATCTAATTTTATTTTTTAATGAAATAAAACCTAATAATTAAATTTTATTAAGGCATTATTATTAAATGCTTAATTAAAATCTTGTTTTTCATATATTTCAAAAATCATTTTTCTTATATTTTTTTGATTTAATCAGTGGATCAGAACGATTAATGAAATGTACTTGTTATAACGATTTGCCACTGTGGTCTTTAGGTTTCCCACCCGTGAATTTTAAATGACTTAGTTATTAAAAAAAATTCACATGCATAAAACTTAAAATTTTCGATAACTAAGTCATTTAAAATTATAGATGTACATTAACAGATATACCACATGGGAGAGATACTATTTGCCATAAAATCACCTACAGGGATCCTGATGAGCTGTACATTGATTCTGTAAATATTTTGTGCCTGGATGGTAGAATACTTTTGAATAAAATAGTATTTTTTGCTATTGTCTTTGGCTCGCGAACGCATACGAAAAATTAATTATCATTTCAATTTGTTTTGGTTACTGTCCTAGCGCCATCTTTTACTAAAAATATTTTAATTAAAAAAAATTTTTTGATTTCTGTTGAAAATATTTGTGCGCGAACTGCACATATATAAAAATTAATTATTTAATTTATTTTATGCGTCTTGCAGACCGCCTTATTGTATAAAAATGACGAAAAATATTAAGTAACGACGAGGATGGGATTCGAACCCACGCGGGCAGAGCCCAATGGATTAGCAGTCCATCGCCTTAGACCACTCGGCCACCTCGTCGTATCGTACTTTAAACAAACGAAATTAAAAACAATACTTTTATCACGAAGATAAAATTGTGATTATTTAATAAGGGTTGCGTCAGAAAACCTTTACGAGTCAGAACTTTTTATTTTTCGGTTTGATTGCATCAGAAAGGGGGAAAACCAAAATATGTTCTCGTTAAATGTAGATAATCATTGTTCCGACATTTTCCATTCAAATGAATAGAAATTTTTATGGGCATTTTTAATAACTTTTATTAGATATACTGTAAGAGATTAACATAAGCCGTTATATTTAATTTGATAATAATTTTTCATCTTTTATTGATGATTTTTTATGTTTATGGTCTTATGATAAATTTAATAAGTGTTTTTCTTCCAGTTCAAATGAATAATAATTTTTGCGGCTTGGGTATAGAGTAATGTTAATCGTTATGTTTAATCTAATAATAATTTAACAGTTAATGATTTCTCTGTACTTGTTTTTATCTTTTATGATTAATATGTGAATGATTTCACTTTCATTTTTTCAAAATTGCCAAAGCATCTTACCATAAAGTTTCTGTTATTAAGAAAAGTTCTTACTTAAAATGCGATTCTGCAATATCCAAATTTAAAAATCTATTCTCTCCTACATACTTTCTCTCATACATCATAGAACGCAATCAGGATTTTTTATGCTTTCGAGTTTTTAATTATGAATTACTGTAAAAAAAATGCAAAAAATTCTCATAATCGACTAGCCGTTTGGGATGAGTTCAGTGACAAACAGACATGAAGAAGAATTATATCGATTTCAGCGCCATCTAACCTGGGTCAAATTGGGAATCGAAATCATCCAGGAGTCGCGCAAACACACACAAAAATTTCATCAAAATCTGTCAAGCCGTTTAAGAGCAATTCAGTAACAAACACATGTTCACAAGAATTATATATAAAAAAGACTAGAAGACCCGGCCCGCGTTGCTGGCTTTCTTGTATTTCTGTTCAATTATTAGATACTATAATTGGTATTAAGGAAGTGATTGGTAAAGAATGATGAAAAGATGAAATTAAGCTTCAACGAATAGAAAATGTTTAATTTTTATTAATTTAATGAATGAGGCAGATAATGTTGATTTTTAACACTGTTTTATAATTATTTTACGTAATTTAATTTTTAATAATCATTACTTTCATTTAACTAAGAATTAAGCGGTGAACAATATTTCTTGTTAGTCTGTCTTTCGTCAAAATAAATAAATTCGATGGTTTTCCAACATGTGAGCATGCAACATACAGCTACCATGGGAGAAACAGGGATTTCTCCAAATCCAAGCCACAAATAGCCATTGTCTGCCCTTGCGACTTATTTATTGTCATCGCAAAAGCCAAACGTATCGGAAATTGTAGCCTTTGAAAGGTATTGTAGATTCTGGATGGTATCATAGGATTCGAGGTAACAGGACGACTTCACCTTTAAACTTTCCAGTCAATATCGTTGCTTCAAGTACGTTTCCGGTAATTCTTCTGATGACTAATCATGTACCGTTGCATAATTTTGGTGGATTTAAGTTACGCAATAGAATGACCGGTGAACCAATTTTCAGACGAAGATTGTGTGGCGGCATTCCTGGCATATCCAGAGAATTTAAAAATTCCATCGGAAAATTGACGATCTGGTTTTCATCAGCAATGGTGTCGATTGACTTAAAAGTCATCAGATTACATGGCAATAAATTTTGTATTTGACAGTTAATTTCAACAACATCAACATTTTTTGCTGCCAAAATTGCACGATTACTGAGCCAATTATGGTCTAAGTGATTATTAATAATATCCGGAAATACACTCTCAATTAGTTCATTTTTGAATGAACAACAGAGCAGAAATTATCTGGCAATTGGATGCATTGCGTATTTTGATGTAGTCTGATTGTACCGTTTCCAATATCCAATAATTGATTTGAAAATACTTGTTCCAATGGATCATTATGTAATTGTACTCGCATGTTTATGTCAATCGAAGTGTTTCAACGTTTTTCCATAAAAATGATTGTTTCAAACATGCGTTAATCTCATCAGCAAATGTAGAGTGAGGAATGACATTTGAAAAAGTTAAAATTGGCTCGACACAATTTTTTTACAACTTCCTCCTATTTGCAAAAGCTTTTTAATAAGAAATGACCTGGATTTAAAATATTTAGCCTTTTGCAAGTGTTTTGATTAAATATATTCAAAACCTTTGAATTTCACATAAAAATATCAACTTTAACTATTTTTTATACAATTTATTCTTTAAAATATGGATAAACATTGCAAAAATGTGATATTGTTGCAAAAACTTGATAATTCAAAAATAAATAAAACATGAAGTATTGCAAGTATTTTTGCAATATTTTTATAACTGAAATATCCTTATGTAGGTAATATACTGTTTTCAAATTTATATCTTAATTATTTATACATTTTTGTATGCTTAAAGTTTGTCGACACAAACTTTTTTTTTTACAAATTTACAAAAATTCTTAGTTTAAAAACTGAAATAAAAATAATTTATGAATTTAGGTTAATTTTCATGTGCTATTCCTTTCATACATTTAAAGAAAACTTTTACATTAAGTTTCAAAGCATTTAGAACAGAAATATTAGTATTATGGTGTTTTGAATGAATACAAAATGCATAAAAATTCAAATAAGAAATAATTAAAACCAACTTTTAAATGTAAAAAAAAACAAATGTACACACATAAAAATGTTATTGAGCTTTAAATTCTCCTTTATTAATGCAAACACTTATTTATTTGCTTTGTTTTCTTTAAATAACTCCCAATTTAAAGTGCCATTTATCAATTTTCTTCGACAACGTTCAAATCACTCAAATTTATAACTCAAATTCTTTGTTTTTCAAATAACAAAAGTTTTTTTAAAAAAAATATCCTTGATTTTCAACTTGCAACTATTATAATACCTTTTATAAAATTTTAATGTTATCAATATATCAAATAATTGCAGAGTTTACTTCATTTTCACACTTTTCAAAAAATCTTTAAAATTCATCATCTTTCTTTAAAATTATATTGTCTATATTATATTATCTTGTAGATCTCATTTCATTTTAGAATTCTTAATCAAATACAACACATGTTGACAAACTTTAAGCATAGAAAAGTTCAATGTTTTGATTCACAACTTTTCATTCCATATATTTTATTCCAATTCAAATTCAAATTTAGAAAATGTGTTTTTTCTTCTTCACAAAAAAATGTTTTATTATTTTATGATGAAAGAAATCACAAAAACAAATGGAAAAGTTAATGAGCTTTAAATTCTCCTTTATTAATATAAACACTTGTTTAGTTGTTTTTTTTTTTGTTAATAACTTCCAATTTAAAAGTACCATTTATCAATTTTTCTTCGACAATATTCAAATCACTCAAATTTAAAATTCTTTGTTTTCCAAATAACAAAAGTTTTTAAAATAAAATATCTTTGATTTTCAACTTGCAACTAATATAATACCTTTTATAAAATTTTAATGTTATCATTATATCAAATAATTGCAGAGTATACTTCATTTTCACACTTTTCAAAAAAATCCTTAAAATTCATCATCTTTCTTTTAAAATTATATTGTCTATGTTATATTATCTTGCAGATCCCATTTCATTTTAGAATTCTTAATCAAATACAACACATGGTGACAAACTTTAAATATTCACACTTCAGCACACTTATAAAAAAAAATTAAAGATGAATTTGCTGATAGATTTGAGAAATTCAAAACGAACAAAACCATTCTAGTATTCATAGTAAATCCTCTCAAATCAAATAGTAACGAAATCCACATTGAGCCATTTGGAATTGATACTGGATCTCTAGAAATGCAATTGATCGATTTAAAAGTAAAGCTTTTGTGGAGTGGAAAATTTACAGAGTTGAAAAGCAAGTTGAAAGAGTTGAAGATCCAGAAATGTATGTGTAACGCAACAAAAGTGGACAACTTTAAAAGAAATGCCGCGAGTTGAGGCACTTATATTCGACGCATGGAATAGCCTTCCAGATTTGCTACAGTGAGGTGAAGAAGTTGGCATTTGGAGTGCTGACTAACTTCGGATCGACACATTCGTGCGAGCAAGCGTTCTCTTGCATGAATATAATTAAAAGTAAAGTAAGAAGTCAACTAACAAATGAAAATTTAGAATCGTGTTTGAAACTTACAGCAACCAGTTATGAGCCAAATTTATCCAAACTTTCTAAAACCATGCAAAAGCCAATGCTCCCATTGAATTTGTTTGCTCAAATGTATGTTATTGTTTTTTTTATTTTAAGTACAAATTACATTGCTTAGTAAAGTTTAAATTTTCTACTTGAATAACCATGCAAAGCCATCGCTCACATTGAATTTGTTTGTTCAATTGTTTGTTATTGAAGTACAAGTTAGTGTTGTAAGTAAATGTTTAATTGTTTTAATTATTTACTTAAATAATAAGTAATTATCTAATAATGAATAAATAGAATGATATAATGAATAAATAGATATGTTTTCTTATAAATAAATAGATTAGTTTTTTTTTTTTATCAAAAAAAAATTTATTTATGCGAGTACTAACAGGTGGGCTAGTATTATTAAATCGGCACTACTAGTATTAAATCCATATGATTTTTAGTTAGCCCTAACCTTCAAAAGACACGTGTATAAATTTGACAGCTGTTGCACTATTAAAATGTGAGTTATAGCATTTTTAGTGAAGCAACTTTAGTTAGTTTGAAAAAATGGATAAAAAAAGGAATTTCATGTGTTAATAAAGTATCGCTTTTTGGCGAAAAAAATATTACTGAAGCCAAGGCTTGGCTTAATAAACATTATTCGGACGCCCCAAGTGGGGACGCAGTAGACGCCCCAAAGAGGCTGTTACAGACGAAAACATCAAAGAAGTCCACAAAACAATTTCTGATAACCGTAAAGTGAAGTTGATTGAGATAGCTGAGACCCTAAAGATATCAAAGGAACGTGTTGGACATATCGTGAATGAATATTTGGATATGTAAAAGCTCTGTTCAAAGTGGGTGTCGCGGGAGCTCACAATCGACCGAAAACAACAACGAATTGATGATTCTAAGCAGTGTTTGGAGCTGTTCAATCTTAATAAACCCGAATTTTTGCGTCGATATGTGACAATGGATGAAACATGGCTCCATCATTTCACACCGGTGTCCAATCGACAGTCAGCCCAGTAGACTGCACGTGATGAACACTAAAAATGTTATAACTTCACTAAAAATGCTAATAGAGCAACAGCTATCAAATTTATACACGTGTTTTAAAGGTTAGGGCTAACTAAAAATCATATGGATTTAATACTAGTAGCGCCATCTATGTGTCAGCCTACGAACTTTTCAGCCCACCTGTTATTTATTGTTGGCAAGGGGGAAAAAAAAAATTTGTGGCTCTTTCAAAACTTTGAAATTTTGCAAATTGCACTTTGGCTCAAAAGGTTGCCGACCCCTGGTATAGGAGGAGTTCAGTGGCAAACACACATGCAGAAGAATAATATCGATTGCAGTGCCGCCTAACGGGTCCAATTGTGAATCTATGTCATCCAGGGACCCACTGAAACACGCAAGATAATTTCATCAAAATAGGCCAGCCGTATAGGAGGACTTCAGTGAAAAAGCACATGCAGAAAACCCTATTGCAGCGCCACCTACCGGACCAATTGTTAATCTAAATCATCCAGTTACCCACTCAAATACACACAAATAACTTATCAAAATCCGCCCAGCCGTTTAGGAGTTCTGTGACAATTCCACGTACAGAATGACCTGATTGCAGTGCCACCTACCGGATCCAATTGTGAATCTAAACCACAAAGGTACCTACACACAGAAAATTTCATCCAAATCAGTCCAGCCGCTTAGAAGTTGTTCAGGGACAAACACATGTATAGAAGAATTATATATATAAAGATATATAGATTGATGAGCCGACTATCTAATCCAATTGTGAATCTCGACCAACCAGGGACCCACTCAAACACACACAAAAAATTTCATTAAAATCAGTCAAGCCGTTTAGGCGGACTTCAGTGTCAAAAACATGTACTGAAGAATATAATCGATTTCAGCACCACCTACCGGGTTCAATTGTGAATCTAAACCATCCAAGGACCCGCTCAAAAACACGTAAAAATTTCATCAACCGAAGTGTTTATCTTAATTTTTAAAAATCGTTTAATTTTATAATTATGTTATATTTTAATTTATAGGTTTTGATTAATTATATCTAATTTTATTTTTTAATGAAATGCAAGCTAATAATTTAATTATATTAAAGCATTATTAGATATGTTTAATTAAAATCTTGATGAATATTCTTCCATATAGTTTTAGATTAATTCAATTGGATCAAAACAATTGAGGAAACGTACTTGTTATAACGATTGGCCACCGTCTTTAGGTTTGATACCTGTGAATTTTTAATAACGAAGTCATTTAAAATTATAGATGTACATTAACAGATATACCAAATGTGAGAAATACTTTTGCCATAAAATCACCAACATGGTCCCAGATAAGTATAGTACAGTAATATATTAATTCTGTAAATATTTTGTGCCTGGATTGTACAATATTTTTGTATCGTGTACTGGATCGTATTTTTGTCTTTGTATCGTGGACGAAAAAATTTGTTCAATCATTTCAAATCAATTCATCTCAATTTGTTTTGGTTAATGTCCTAGCGTCATCTGTTGCTAAAAAATTTAATTAAAAAAATCTGATTTCTGTTTAAAAATATTTGCGCGTGAACTGCAGACATATAAAGAAATTATTTTATTTTACTTTATGCGTCTTACACACCTTATAAATATATAGAAGGGGCGAAAAAATATGTACCCGACGAGGATGGGATTCGAACCCACGCGGGCAGAGCCCAATGGATTAGCAGTCCATCGCTTTAGACCACTCGGCCACCTCGTCCTGTCTTTTTTTAAACAAACGAAATTAAATACAATACTTTTATCACGAAGATAAAAATGTGATTATTCAATAAATAACAAGGCATCAGAAAACTTTTACGAGTTACGACTTCACTTTTTTTGGGTTGATTGCATCAGAAAGGGGAAAACAAAAAATATGTTCTCGTTAAATGCAGATAATCATTGTTACGACATTTTCCACTCAAATGAATAGTAATTTTATGGGCATTTTTTATAATTTTTTATTGGATATACTGTAAGAGATTAAATTTTAACCAGTTATATTTAATTTGATTATAATTTTATACCTTTTTTATTAATGACTTTTATGTTCATAGTTTTATGATATCAAATTTATCATAAAACTATGAATATAAAAGTCATGCATATTTTTCTTCCAGTTTAAATAAATAAAAATTTTTCAGCGTGGGTACATCTAATCGCTATGTATAATCTGATAATAAATTAACATTACTGTGAATGATTTTCTATTCGTGTTTTTCTCTTTTATGATTTAATCTGTGAATGGTTTCACTTTCATATTGCTAAATTTGCAAAAAGAACAAAACATATTATCAAAAATTTTCTGTTATTAAGAAATTTTTTTTTTATTTAAATTGCTATTCTACAATATCCAAATCCAAAAATATATTCCGCATATATAAGTTGCTGAGAAAGCAATCAGGAATTTTTCCTGCTTTCAAGTTTTTAATCATGAATTACCGTACTTGGCAGAGCACAAATATCAGTAATTTTGTTACAAGTTTAGCAGTTTTAGATTAAGTAGTTTTGCAATTTAACTTTTAAGTAGTAACTTTGTTTCAAAATTTTCTATATTTTTTTATTAATTATTTAAATGATTCAATATTCTTCAGGAAATATGTCACCGGGCATAGTCTGTTTTAAAGGAATTTGAATCTGGCTTTAAGGTAAAAATCGAGCTTTATAGCATTTGTCTTCAATTTCAGAAGCTGAAAACTGCCGACAAATATGTTTTAACCACAAAACAGAGAAATACACAAGAAAAAAAAAAAAACTAATATTGTTTTAGTGATGCTGAATTTAAAAAAAAACCTAACTGCAATTCCCTTTATAATATTAGTTTATTATAAATCCAATAGAAATTTGAGCAGTATTACATTTAACTTGGGCGGGGTTAGTGTTACTTGCGTCAGTAGCATATCTTCAAGCAACACATGCCCCCGGATAGGGCTAAATGAGTAACCGCGGTGCAGGCCTTGCTTATGGCATAAAAATTAACTGTCTCTGTATTGCCACCTGCATTAGAACAACAACAACATTTAACTTGGATAATTTTTTAAGTTACCATACACAAATGTGTATATCTGCTTCATTGAAATCTTAGTTAATATTTTTCACTTAGTTTTTGATTAATTTAATTGGATTCAAATGATTAATGAAACATACTTGTTATAACGATTGTTGGCCATCGTGGTCTCCAGGTTTGACACCTATGGATTTTTAATTGCCGAGTTCTTTAAAATTTCAGATATACATTAGCAGAATACAGCATGTGAGATATCGTATTTGAAGGAAGATCACCAATATGGAACTTGATTAGCAGTATATTTATTTCGTAAATATTTTGCGTCTGTGAATATTTTTGTATATAATGGTGTTATTTGCTATTGTCTCTGGTTCTCGAACACATACGAAAAATTGTATACCATTTCAATTTGTTTAGGTTGTTGTTCATAGTGCCATCTGTTGGTTAAAAAAAATTAATTAAAAATAATCTTATTTCTATGGAAATATTTCTGTTCAAACTGTACGTTTAAAAAGAAATTATTTTATTTTAATTTATGCATTTTATAGGCCTTATTATTATATAGAATAGGCAAAAAAAAAAAAAAGAAAAAAAAAAAAAGAATTCCGACGAGGATGGGATTCGAACCCACGCGGGCAGAGCCCAATGGATTAGCAGTCCATCGCCTTAGACCACTCGGCCACCTCGTCGTATCATTTTTTTAAACAAAAGAAAATAAATACAATACTTTTATCACGAAAATTAAAATGTGATTATTCAATAAATAACAAGGATTGCATCAGAAAACTTTTACGAGTTACGACTTCCTTTTCAGTTGATTGCATCAGAAAGGGGGAAACGAAAATATGTTCTCTTTTATGTACTAGATAATCATTGTTCCAGTATTTTCCATTCAATTAAATAGTAATTTTTATGGGCATTTTTTTATAACTTCTATTGAATATATTCTAAGAGATTAACATAAGCCGTTATATTTAATTTGAGAATAATTTTATATTTTTTATTAGTAACTTTTTATGTTTATAGTTTTATGATAAATTTGATATGTATTTTTTCTTCCAGTTTAAATAAATAATAATTTTTGCGTCTTGGGTACATCGCAATGCTAATCGTTATGATTCATCTGGCTATAATTTAACATTTCTGATAATGATTTCTCTCTTCGTGTTTTTATCTTTTATGATTAGTCTGTGAATGATTACATCTTCATTTTTCCAAAATTGCAAAAGAACAAAGCATATTATCATTTTTCTGGTATTTAGAAATATTTTTTACTTAAACTGTGGTTTTACAATATCCATATCCAAATATTTATTCTCGCATACAAACGTTGCAGAGAGAAAGCAATCAGGATTTTTAATGCTTTGAATTTGTACTCATGAATTACCATACTTTGTAGAGCATAAATATTTGTAATTTTGTTACAAATTAAGCAGTTTTAGATTAAGTTGTTTTGTAGTTTAACTTTTAAGTAGTAAATTTGAGCTCTTAAAATCTCTTCTGATTTTTTTTGTAATTATTTAAAAGATTTTATATTCCTCAGTGATTATGTCACCCTGTTTTTTTTAATTGGGCTTTATAGCATTTGTCTTCAATTTCAAAAGCTAAAAAACTGCGTTATTTTACTGTAAACAGTAGCTTAACTGTAACTAAACATTTGTCAGATGGATAGTCCATCTGTGCGTATAACTTTAGAAAAACACATACAAACTTTCAAGGTTCCAAAAGAAAAGTCACACATAGTGTACTCCACACAGTGATTTGTACAAATAAACAATTTGTTTATGATTAAGTTGTCAAATCCTTGCATGAACTCCTGAATGCACTCCCGCCATTGTAGAAGCCATTTCGTATCCTTGTCCTTCGGCACTTTTATTATATCTAGATCATCCTGTTCAACAACCTGTAAAATATCTTCTATTGTGTCATTGGCTTTCTTCACAGTCATCTCGAAAAAGCCTAGAAATAAATCCTTTATTTCAAATTTTTCTTTATGTGAACATAAAGAATGATTTTACTCATTTTATCTATGTGCGAGATGTTCTGTTTGCTATCAAAGATGTTACTAAAATACTTTCCATTTTTTAATATCAATCAACATCTTTTCCTTAACAATTCCATCCAGAAGTAAGATAAGCTCATACTGTGTGGTGGGAGACAAAAGGCTTGTTATTAACTTACACGATTGTGTCCGGAGTTGACTATTCTAGCTTGATTAATTGCTCTTTGTACCGTATCATATTTTGATAAAAGTTTAATCAGTTGTAAAAATTTCCGTTATTCTCTGTCAATATATGCTTTCTGTGGCCGCAGAATGAAAGATTTTGTTTTGCCAAAAACATAGCGACGTCTTTGAGTCTTTTTAAAAGCTGTCTTCATTTCCTTTTTTTCTATTTCAGCAACTGTCTGGCTAACTTGACCAATTGTTTCATTGGTACTATTAAACTTGTTCTTAATATTTTAATTTTTTTTTTTTTTAAAGCAAGCCTCGTGTTGTTCTAAGGTTGTGAACTTCCAGATTACGTTTCTACTAAGTTTGAAAACCATTGCTTAACTTACATTTGTGCCAAAAGGCCTACAACGAAAACATTATAAACTTTGATTTTTAGTATGTATATGGCTTGAATATACAAGGTTCTCAGAATTTTATTGCTATTTGGCTGACTGATATAGAACCAATCAGACGTCAACTATCAGTCAATACTTTTCCACTTAACTGAAACAATAGTCCGTCATTTGAAACTCTTCACTTTCTCCTTTATTAAGTCAACTCTTACATTATCTGGAAAGCCAATCAGAGATGTCAGACATCAAAATATTACTATCTAATCTTCCTTCTTCTCCTCCTTCTTCCACTTTGTTTAAAGGATTGTTTTCTGATTTATTTTCTTCTTCATTATAGTTATCTCAGAAGTTATAATTTTTCATTGAGCTTTTCAGTTTTTGTGTGAATGTCCTCTCTAATTTTTTCTTCCCTTTCGTTACTTCTACCTGGTTTTTCACTAAATTTAGATTCACTATCGGATTTAAATAATGCCTCAACGTATTTCTCCACGGTTGACTTGGCTATAACAGATGAAAATGACCAAACTTGCAGCCTATTAAAATATAGTTTTTGAAGTGATAAATATGAAATTAATATGATTTCAGTGCATACTATATATATAACATTCAAATTATTGGAAGAGTGGCCAAGAATATAGTATCTAATATATTTATTTTATTTTACAAACTCAAAATTATCGGACCAGCTATTTAGAGGAGTTCAGTGACAAATACTGGTACAGAAAAAATTATATCGATTGCAGCGCCACCTACTAGATTCAAATGTAAATATTAACCATCCAGAGACCCAATGAAAGACGCAAAAAAAAAAAAAAAATTCATAAAATCGGCTGGCCGTTTAGGACGAGTTCAGTGACAAACACATATTCAGACGAATTACATCGATTGTAGCGCCATCTAACGGGTTCAATTGTGAATTGAAATCAACCAGGGACCTACGTAAATACACACAAAAAAATTCCATCAAAATCGGTCCAGACATTTAGGAGAAGTTCAGTGACAAACAAATGCACAGAAGAATTATATATAAAAATATATATTGATAGCAGCGCCACATAACGAGTTCAATTGTGAATCTAAAGCCTCCTGGGAACCACTCAAATGGACAAAAAAAAATTTCATCAAAATCAGTCCAGTCTTTTAGAAGGAGTTCAATGGCAAACATACATGCAGAAGAATTATATCGATTGCAGCGCCATCTAGCAGGTTCATTTGGGAATCGAAATCATCCACTCAAACGTAAATATACACAAAAAACTTTATCAAATCGGTAAGCCGCTTAGGAGGAATTAAATGATAAACACATAATAAGTCTATTAATTACAGCGCCACCTACCGGTTCCAATGGTGAATCTTGACCATCTTGGGACCCATTCAAACACATCCAAAAATTAATCAAAGTTGGCCAAGCTATTTAGGAGGAGTTCAGTGACAGACACACACAAAGAAAACCCCTATCTCAGCGAAATTTAGTGACGAAATGTACAGAAGAATTATATATATATATATAAAAAGATATATCGGTTGCTGCGCCACCTAACGGGCCCAATTGTACATTTAAACCATCGAGATACCTACTCAAACACACGCAAAAATTTCATCAAAATCGGTCAAGCCGTTCAGGAGAAGTTCATTGACAACCCCACTCTCGAAATAGATTGTAGCGCCACCTACCGGCTCCAATTGTGAATCTTAATCATCCATGGACCTTCTCAAACAATAAAAAAAAATTCATCAAAGTCGGTCAAGCTTTTAGAAGGAGTTCAGTGACAGACAAATGTATTGAAGAATTATACATAAAAATATATATCGATTACAGCGCCACATAACGAGCTCACTAATGAATCTAATCCCTCTGGGACCCACTTAAATATACACAAAACATTTCATCAAATGCAGCAGTTCAGCCGTTAGCAGCAATTCAGTGACAAATACATGTACAGAAGGATTATATTGATTGCAACGCCACATACCGGCTCCAATTGTGAATGTAAACCATCGAGGGATCCACTCAAATACACATAAAAAATTTCATGAAAGTCGATCAAGCTGTTTAGGACGAGTTGAGGGATAAACACACACAAAGAACCCTATTTCAGCGTCACCTACCGCGTCTAATTGACAATCTAAACCCCCTCCAGGGACACACTAAAATTCAGACAAAATTTTATCAAAATCGGTCAGCCGTTTAGGAGGAGTTCAGTGACAAACACACATGCAGAAAATGATATTGGTTGCAGCGCGACATAACGAGTCTAATTGAGAATCTAAATCCTCCTCCAATCCTCCCTCTAAATCCACCTACTCAAAAAAATTTCATCAAAATCGGCCTGCCGTTTAGGAGGAGTTCAGTGACAAACACTCGTACTGAAGAATTAGATTGATTGCTCGCCATCGACCGTTTTCAATTGCAAATCTAAATCATCTAGGAACCCACTGCAAACACACAAAAATTTCATCAAATTGATCAACCGCTTAAGAGGAGTTCAGTGACAAATGCTGGTACAGAGGAATTATATCAATTTCAGCGCCATCTACCGGGACCTATTATGTTGCTGAAAAATTTAATTTAAAAAATTAGATTTTTGTTGAAAATATTTGTGAGCTAACTACACATAATAATAAAGAAATTATTTTAATTTAATTTTTGCGTCTTAGAGGCCTTATTATTATTTAAAAAGGGCGAAAAAATATGAATTCCGACGAGGAGGGGATTCGAACCCACGCGGGCAGAGCCCAATGAGATAGCAGCCCATCGCCTTAGACCACTCGGCCACCTCGTCCTGTCGTTTTTTAAACAATCAAAACTACAAGAGTTCTATTACGAAAATAAAATTGTGATGATTCAATAATTAACAAGATTTTGCATCAGAAAACTGTGACGAATCATGAGTTTACTTTTCAATTGATTGCATCAGAAAGGAAGATGACTTCTCGTTAGTTGTAGAGGATCATGGGTTCCACGTTACAATAATACCCATAAAATAAATGTTATAAAAAATACCCATAAAATTATTATTCATTTGAATGCAAACATGATCATGGATCATAGTTTACCCATATAAAATACCCATTTACCCATAAAAATACCCATAATAAAAAATAAAAGATAATTTTATGGGTATTTTTATAACATTTATTTGATACATTACAAGAAAATGAACGTGTTAGCCCTTATATTTAATTTGATAATACTTTTACACTTCTATTAATGGTTTTTATGTTATAGTTTTATGATAAGTCTAATATGTGTTTTTCTTCAAATTTAAAAGAATGATTTTTACTGCTTGGTATTTTCACGATTTTAATGGCTTGGGTATATCAAAAATTAATAATTTTATGGGTATTTTTATAACATTTATTTGATACATTACAAGAAAATGAACGTGTTAGCCCTTATATTTAATTTGATAATAATTTTACACTTCTTTTAATGGTTTTTATGTTATAGTTTTATGATAAGTCTAATATGTGTTTTTCTTCAAATTTAAAAGAATGATTTTTTACTGCTTGGTATTTTAATGATTTTAATGGCTTGGGTATATCACAATGGAATTAATGATAATCGATATGATTACTGTGATAATAATTTAACATTCGTCTAAATGGTATCTTTATTCGTGATTCTATCTTTAATCTCTCAATGATTTGACTTTCATTTTTCCAAAACTTCAAAAGAACAAAAGCATATTATAATAGTCTTCTGTTATTATTATTATTATGAGATATTTCTTTACTTAAATTGTGATTTTACAATATCCATAGTTAAAACTCGATTTTACATACGTTGCTGCGAAAGCAATCATGATTTTTAATCCTGAATTACTTTATCTGGTGGAGGATATGTATAAGTTATTTTGTAACAAATTAAATAGTTTTGTAGTTTAACTTTCTAAGTAGTAAATTTGTGCTGTTCAATATTTCTTCCAATTTTTATTCTTAATTATTGTTGTTGTTGTGTTGTTGTTGTTATCGTGTCCATGGATTTAAAATATAATTATCAATGTTATATCAAGTCAAATGTCTTCACGATAGAGGCCGCAAGCAATGGCGCCGCTTCACTATACAGGACTTCTCTTAAGTTGGCCTCAATTGGCACCATACAAAATTGCAATACAGGGGAGAGAGTGCTGGACACTCTAGAATGTGCTTAGGTGTTAGGAAAGCGTTACGACAATTTCTGCAGGAATGTATTGCCTGGTCTTGTATGGGAGAATCTTCATCCATCTGTAATGATTAGTTCTGAGTCTGCTAATAGCTGATGTCAACTTCCTAGGGCAGTTGAAGTCCGTGATTATTGGCTTCTTAAAGTTATGAGGAATGAGTCGGCTTTTGGCAACAGCGTTAGCATCTGCAAGTGTGATGATTATTAATTATTAAAAGATTTAATATTCTTCCGGAATTATGTCATTTTGAACGGTTTGAAAATCTCTGTTTTTAAAGGATTTTGAATCGGGTTTTATAGTTTAAAATCGAACTTTATGGTATTTGTCTTCACTTTCAAAAGTTGAAAGCTGCATCCTTTTTAAATATGTTTTAACCACAAAACATGTTTTTTTTTTTTTCCTCTTATGTATATCTTATTTTTACAAAGATCATTGATTTACAATGGCTTATATATTTTTTATTTTTTTTAAGAAAGGCTAACTGCAATTCCCTTTATAATATTAGTTTTTATTATAGCCCGACTCGTGGCTCAGTGACACCGTGGTGAGCATAAGGACTCGGGTACAATTATCTGGGGCTTTGTTGTAGACATTGTTTTAAAAATCGAGGAGATTCGATCGAAGTTTGTGACGTTCAACAACTTGCATCATTATTTGGACACCTGATTGGTTTGGTTTGGTTTAATCACTCTACGGTCATTTTGTGCACACTTTAGGCTAAGCAGACCTGGATCTACAGTTTAAAGTGGATTCCGAACCACTACAAACATCCATGGCACCGCCGGGAGCACCTGATTGAGCTCTCCAAGTTTTCTGCCATGCGAAATACACAAGTGCATAGTATTTCCGTCTCAAAGTTCACCCTGATGGCACTGCCCCCTTCGCTTCAGCGTCGCGGAGCCAAGTCAGACTTCTAATTACGACTGCTACATCACAATAGAAGTTGCCCTTACCC